>KZ651045.1:896971-929356 GCA_001010745.2 Gerris buenoi
TATAGGTCCAGAGTTGGGTGGGCATCGTCGGGCCCCTGATGAGTCGGTAGCGACGAAACGATGCAGGACATGGCGTTTTGCCGAGCCAACATCTTTGTGACGTTTGTCTGGTGTTGGAACAGTTCCTATGTGTCACGCTCGCGTGTCACATCCCTTGGTGTCTCTCACTAACACTTATTGTATACCTTATTGCAGTGTTGCATAATCACGGTATTACATTGTTGATGTGTTTTGCCAGCCAAGCAAGAATGGCGGTGTGAGAGCACGCTCGTCTCTGGTAGGCCCTATATCTGATCTTCTTGATCCAGTACAGTATAGGTCCAGAGTTGGGTGGGCATCGTCGGGCCCCTGATGAGTCTGTGATGAGCCAACATCTTTGTGACGTTTTGTCTGGTGTTGGAACAGTTCCTATGTGTCACGCTTGCGTGGCACATCCCTTGGTGTGTCTCACTAACACCTAACACTAATTGTATATAAATATAAATAAATGGATATGGCTTAGACACAAAATATTTGGGATATCGTAGGTACTGTTGTACCCTTCCAGCCTTTGCAAAAAAATTGTCTATCACAATTTACACAGTTATTAACAAATAACATGCATACATATAGATCCGTTCAGGAATGTCATGCTCATACATATCTCTCTACCTTTCATGTACATACAATAGATTATGAAATGATTTAGTAATTGTGTATTGTAATTGTTGTAATTTAGTAACTTGTGTGTGTTTGCTATGATACCATGACATAACCTAACGGATGTCTGTATTACAGACATCTTTCCAGCCCTCTGTGGTTATCATTTTTGAATTAATGCGGACACTTCTGAATAGTGGGACGAAATCTCATTCGCCAAAAATGTCCGCTATAGAGAAGTTTTACTGTATACATGTACATATATATACATGCAACGAAAGAAGAGGATAATAGGTTGGGAGGGGGGGGGATGGTGGAGTGCGGTTAGGGAGAGTGCGCGGAGCGGATCGATGCGCAAGCGAAGGGCTGAGGATAACAGTACGGGCCAGACACCTGTGTAGGACGGCATGACCTGCCGGCACAACAAAGGACATGGTACTTAGAAGACGACGTCCTTTCTTACAGGTTCGTTTAACCTAGTGACAAAATAGTTGCTTAATAGTACTGAAAAAAATATCACGCTAAGAATTATAGTTGGCATGTGACTGTTTAAGGATTTAGTCAGAGTTTCACCGCTTACAATGATCAAATTATACTTTTATATTTTTTGTTGACGTTTAAAAAATAATTACGGGTCTAATAAATTTATTGTTTTATTTTTACCAGAGAAAATAAAATGAACGGTTAAACAAATAAAAGGGCCGGTTGACATGTGCAAGAAAACCGGTTTCTTTACAATAACATGAGCCGTAAAGTGTCACAAGTTCTGCTTACGGATTGAGAGAACTCCCTTAGAATCCTGTCATTGTCCAGAATTAACAGATACTTTTTCAAATTGGAATACAAATACAATCCGCTATTAACAACATGAGAATGACTATCGAAACACACTTTCTTTTGGAACAAACTTAAGGTAATTTTATTATTTTGAAACCTAAAATAACCTTGTATCAGTTTTACCTTGGTTTTAGTAACCTTCCAAGCTCCTTAAGTAGAAAAAAAACCGTTATTTTTGTGAGGTTCTACTTTTGAATTTTTACGTCCGAAATACTTGAGTGTCATTGGTTATAATCGGTTGTAGTTTCCTTAAAATTGAATATTCTCCCTTGATTTATGCGTATTATGTTTAAAAATATAATTATTTATATTTATATTACGAACACTTTTTTTCCTTCTTTTATTTAAATAAATACCACACAATTGTCACTGTTTATTGTGTTTGTTGTCGTTCTAAAAGTGTACTTAAGTGTCCATTTCACCGTGGTAATGCCGGCACAGCTTATTTGCACAACGTAAATTTAATATCTATCCTAGTATGAGTTGCGTTTATTGTTTTTGTTTTTTTAAACAACACAAATTGCAAAATCAGCTCCTTATAATGTGCACACATCTTTTTAAATAACTTTTAGAGTTAACTTTAGAGTTAACTTTTAGAGTTTTACTTGTAATTTTATAACAGTGCTTTAATCCTTTAAATATATAATAGACATAAGAGAAACTTAAGTGCATGATTCCAAGTCTAAACTATCATGCGATTGAATTACCACTTGCTACACATAACATTATGTACTCATTGCGAAACACTTCTACGAATCCTAATTGAAGATAATTAGAAACTTGCCTACATCCTAGGAGTAATTAATTAAATTATGGGAGTTCCCCCATGATTGATTTCAATGTCAACTTCTAATTTAATCATTTACAAGCGATGATTAACTTCCTTAACTTTGTTTTAAATAAATGCACGCTTCATTTATGAAATTAATAACTTGAGTGTATGATTTCGAGTCTAAACTATCATACGATTGAATTACTACTTGCTACACATATCATTATGTACTCATTGAGAAACAGTTCTACGAATCCTAATAACATGAAGCTAATTAGAAAGTTGCCTACATCCTAAAGGTAATTAATTAAATTATGAAAGTTCTCCCATAATTGATTTCAATGTAAACTTCTAATTTAATCATTAACAAGCGATTATTAACTTCCTTAACTTTGTTTTAAATAAATTTACGTTTCTTACGCTTCACATATGAAATTAATACAAGCGTCATATGTTTCCGGTAGTTTTTAAACAATTCTTAACTTATTTTTAATATGTTTCACTTAATTTAGTATAAAGTATTATCGATAGTGTTATTCGAGGTGTACAGTTTTACTAATACAATATAATTTGTTCCGGTTATTGTCAAGCAACAATAGGAATGTGGAATATAGATTGACTTTATTTATACTTTTGTACCTCGGAGGTAAACTACATAAGTCCAATTTTAGCAATTACAGTAGAGCTATTTTATATTGAGCAGTCTTTCTTTAAAAATATACTTAATTTTTACATTTATTATCTCTATATTTACTAAAAAAGGAGTTGCAATATCTTTACCACAATTATCTTCCCGCGTAATTATTTTCATACCACAGATTTATGATGATCAACATAATGGAATGGATTTCTCTTTAATTTATCATTAAAGTTTAAAGATAATTTAATATTGAAACCGGCATGTTTCAAACATTTATTATTTTAAATAGTCTATTGCATTGATCACATTTTTCCCTCAGACTTTTTAATTACCATTGTGATGATAAGAAAAAAAAGTTTAATGACGTTATTATAATAATTATTTACATAATTTTAACATTGGTTTACATAGCTCAATTTTAAAATTAAACACTAACTGAAGATTACTTTTCGATACTTTCTAAACATGGAGATCATTGTTCCTAAACAAATTTTAATATGAAACCTTTCAAAACATCACTATATGCTATTCATTAAGTACATGTCCATGTGCAATGCAGTCCTCTCCATATCCTATTCCGCATTCCCGGTTCATTAAGTATAGGCAGATTGCCTTTACCTTGGATGGTTATGTACCTTAAATACCTTCCCCGAGCACAATTTCAGAGAGAAAGGTAATTTTTGGCGTATTATACTACTTGTCAGATGTGACCCTGGCAACAATATTTTAATATTTTGGCAACCTTCCCACCTTCACCACCTTTCATATCAGTGTTATCATATCAACTATAGTTAATTTGATACTTGATTTAGATTGTTACTCCCCTATGATTTCATTAGAGTATTCATGACATTGAATAAATAACTAATAATACAAAGGGATGTTTAATCTATTGTACTAGGGGACAAAGGAATATCCCACTTCTGTTTTTATAAGTGGAGTAACAGTGTAAAGACGAACATTTCGTATACCTTCTTTAGATTGTTACTCCCCTCTGTTTTTTTATAAGGGGAGAAACAATCCAAAGAAGTGCAGTTAATTTTTGCTAAGTGTTCAAGGTAAGTGAATCTTCTCTACAAATCGTTTCGTAGTCCATTTGGCCCTTATTTAGATTGTTACTCCTCTTATAAAAAACAGAAGTGTGATATTCCTTTGTCCANAAAACTTAATCAGATAAATTTATCTATTAAAGTGTGCTTTAATATATATTTATTATGGTTGATAGTGTCTAAAGTTTGGAATTTAAGATTTAAGTGTAATTAAACCATAAAAATATAAATGATTTTGCTTATTGTCCTGAAGTGGGTTAATGTAAAATCTATAATCTATAAAATCCAAATACCACTGAGTGACTCATTATGATACCTCTATCTCTAGGGTCACTTGTCCTATGAACATGAAATTTTACAGGTAAGTTCCTTTGTCCCTTAGGTGGTCATTTAAAAAAAAATCATTTTGATATCTCCGAAACCAATTGTTCTAGAGTCGTGCAGTTTGGACTTTATAGCTTCCTTATACGAGTCAAGCAGCATATGAAAATGCAGCTAGTTTTTTATATAAAAATGACTGTGAGACAATTTAGTTCCTTGTTATTGTTATTGTTTGAAAAAATATGTTATTATAAAATATATTAAACATACCTCTCTTATTATTCCGTTCTTTTCATATTCTACCCATAATGTACTTTACATTCTAAAACAACATAGAGAAGTAACAATCTAAAGATGTACCGTTCTTTTCATATTCTACCCATAATGTACATACCCTCATGTATTTTCTATTATTAAGCGCGTATTCGATTGTATTTTTATGAACTAAATGTCACAATTGTGGTGAATTGTGTCAAATCCATACATAATACCACTCAATATATTATGAAGAATACATGATCCAATTTTGGAACCTCACCCTTAATTTAATAATTTATTTAATAATTCACACTTTTTAAAAAATATATATAATTAGTTTAATTGTGCACGAACACTATGTCACAATCACGTTTTCAATTAACAGCGCACAATCTGTGTGAGTAGTACCTTACATTTGATTATTATTATGCATATACACTGATTTTCAAGAGTTACAATAAAATTTAATGCATTGAGTACGTAGATATTAGATTTAATCCTCTTTAGAGATAACGCGCAAATTAAAATTCCTTGGGATCATTATTATAAAAGCAATTTTATGAAATTCAAAAGACGGAATTTATAATATTTGATGTTCGAGGAAGTGAAAGAATTCAAATTATTAGAAAAAAAGTCGACTTTATTTAATATACTATTTTATCTATTGTCTCTTAAAAATTCTATTTAAAAGCCTTATCACGAGGTAAAAAATCTTATTTTATGCTATCTTCCTATAAAATATTATAAAACTTATTTTTAAACAAGGGACATCATTATGACCATTAAAATGCAATAAGGTATGCTTCAATTATTTAACAGCTTATAGTGGAACTTTTATTGCAAGATTTTTAGTTGAAAAATAAAGTTTATTCTTATTTTTTCNGATAAATACTTCTTGTTTGTTAAAAAAATGAAGAAATAATTATTTCAGGTTGTGGGAATAAAAATTCTCTTTGGTTGACTAACAATTGCTCTGTATTTATATTTTAAAATGTTAAAGGGACCTGTATTTATAGAGAGGGTCTGCGGCAAATACTCGTATATATTTTCTTGTTCTTACAAAGAGACTAGAAATTGATATGGAAAAGAGATTTTATTTTTTTCCATTTCCATGTATAAATATGCTTTAAAAATGGTTTTGACAAAATATATATTTATTCTTTTGTTTTATTTTATTTCATAAAGATCTCATTATTATTTTTCTTCTTGAATAGATAAGTTGCTTTTAATACTTAACCTGTTAATGATGTTAAAGATAAATTATTAAGTTTATATTCTTCATTTAACTGTTAAAATGATTTAAAAGAATGCTTATTTTTATTAGAATCCATACATTTTTATAGGTAATAAGAAAAGAATAGTATTGGGTTTCTAGGAAAATGTCTAGATATTATCTTCATATTGAGAAAGTTGCTTAAAATGTATGCCATTAATGATGTTAAAAATAAATTATTAAGTTTATTCTTCATTTAACTGTTAAAATGATTTAAAAGAATGCTTATTTTTATTAGAATCCATAAATTTTTATAGGTAATGAGAAAAGAATGTTTTTAGGTTTCTATGAAAATGTCTAGATATTATCTTCATCTTGAGAAAGTTGCTTAAAATTTATGCCTTTAATGTCTTTAATGATAAATTATTTAATTAATGCTTTATTTGACAGTTAAAATGATTTAATGGAATGCTTCTATGACATAAATGAAGATTTCTTTGGTTTTTCTAGGTAAATTTATTTATTCTTGATTTAAAATTCTAAATTTAGATTTACAGAGTTTCAAATTGAACTTTTAATTGCGTCAGTTGTAAATACATTTTTTTGTCTGTTGTTTATTTAAAAAGTTAATACGTACCTACTTTAAAAGAATAAATAAAGGAATTTATTATTATACTCTATTTACATAAATAGATCTTGTCTTGTTTTTTCCGTAGTAAATTATTTTTTTTTAAAAAAAGTACCTTTTTATTTTATTATTTGCTATGGTTTGTATCAAATTTATAAACCTATATAAACTTTTTTAGAATTTGAATTATTCTGTGTTTGATTCCGAAAAAGATGGTAATGTAAATAGGAATTATAAAAATAAGAGAGAATTTTTGAATAGAGAGGGAATGGTATCGACCAGTATGTGCCGTCGGCCGACGGCACCGGGGTAGAAACTTAGTCACTAAAACTTCCCCCTTTATATTTATTCTAAAGAATTGCTATTCCATTTAAAATAACTGTATGTTAAATTAAATTTGAAAACATTTTCTTATAATATTTCACTTCTTCGTAAATTTATATTAGATTTTTACTAATAACTGAATTTTAATTTATACATTTTCTTTAATAATATTATATGTATTTGTTTAACCGACTTCGGCAAAGGGCTCATCTAGTTTCGCCATATATAAGATAGGTGATAGGTGCATATATTAAAAGGCGTCTTTTAAGTTGGGTATGTCAATTGTATGGTTTATACCGCTGATGGAATAACATATAAACCTATGTCACCCATTATATTATACATATAGTTGTTTTATACGCCTTTTGGTGCCTTAGCCCTCCATGGGGTGTTGCATTTTAGTTAGTTTTGCGTTAAGTTATTTGAAAGCTTGTTTAAGTGTAGCCACTAAACTACATAGCCGATTTAAATATAGATCTTAGGGTGCTACCGTGTGAACTCTAAAAAATCATTAAACAAATAATATTTCTCATACACGGTTTCATATATTTTGGTAAAATGTACTCTTCTTAGATTGTTACTCCCAAAATATCAGAGAGGAGTAACAATCTAAAGAAGGTGTAGGAATGTTCTTTTTTAGACTGTGACTCCCCTTGTAGGAACAGAAGTATAATATTCCTTTGTCCTAAAGTAAATTGGACTAAACATCCCTTTATATTAAAATATTTAGTCTGTCATTTATATTTAAAAAAAAAAAAAAAAATAAAAAAATAACAGGGGGTAACAATCTAAAGAAGTGCCGTTTATTTTAATACAAATGTAACCACATAAGTTATTTTCCAGGGAAAAATTTAATTTTACGAGATATGGATAACAATAAATCTAATAGTAAAGGAGCATGCTAGATTTTAAGGTATTATCTGAACGAATATAATTCGACGTACAATTAAATTAACTCACACTCACATACGTGTATTATTCTACAACTTAAATTTACTTCTTTATATAGTAATTGCTTAGGATATTAATATATTTATATGAACAAACTTCGGCTGTAAATTAAGGCGAAGATACACATGCCGTCATATTGGGGAAGTAGCTTGCATGCCAAAAGAGGGTATTTGACAGTAACTGGCATACCAAGGATTGATATCTCCTTTATATATGCTTTATATATAATTTGTATCTGCTTTCTTGCCAACTACAGGCATGCCATTTAACATATCCACGTGCAAGTAGCTGGCATGTTTTTGCTCAAGCTACAGGCATGTGTATCTCCGCCTATATGGTTGTTTTGAGCCATTGAGTTAGAGAATCGGTAGATAAGTTTGGCCGTTAATGATCTACGCGTGAGATGTTAACAAATACATGTTTTATGTTATTTAATATAACTATTAAAAAAGTATTTTCATTTAAATGATCTTTTACATGATATTCAGGAAATTTGAAAGGTGAAAAAATAAATCGAGAAATTGTTTTTTGTTTCACTGCTATGTCGCTTTATTAGAATCACGCTTTGATGACCAAGTAATAAAAATGTCCATGCTTTGGACGAGAAGCGCGATAAACTAACTTTTTTATATAAAATAAAGGGGAGGGTGTTTGGAGGGACAAAATTAGTTTTTATATGTACATTGTAATTGACTTTGTCTGCTTTCAAAGAGAAAGGGTAGGTCATCTATTCCTTTTGTAGTGGCTTTTGTTTGGGTTCTTTGACTGAAAAAGGAATTAATTGAATTTAAAGCGAGAAAGGCTATATCAATTCCGCCTCCCCAACAGTAAGAGATTGGAATAACAAAACGAAAATTGCTACTTGCTTGCCCTTTATTTCATCTTTCAAAGTAACGGAATGAACGAGAATACTAAATGTAACCAAATATTGGTATATCGCAATGTTTGAAAGACAATATTAAAAATAATAAGATGAAATGTTATCTTTTGTCGTTTTATAACTGATAGGCACTTAAACAAATTATGAACTTAATTATAACCTGGATTTTCGTTTACTCGTTTTCCTATTTAATCGAAATGCCTTAGAAGATTAGGGAGGAAAAAGTAAATTGTCAATTAAAAGTAATATCCAAGATAAAAGCAATACCAAGAAGTTAAATCGAATTGCCCTTGATTATCACCTAACAACCCTTGGTAAATCTATTTTACATCCGAGCTTACCGATTGCACAATTTGTACTTCTCAAACAAACGAAGTTAAATAAAATAAATATGCACTCATCTAAACATGACGTAACAAATTACCAAAACATTTATTTAACTCATCCTGACTACAATACTTTGTATTGTAGAAGAATTGGTTGTGACCCTAAGTGAAAAACTTCATGTCTTGGTAATTATGGTGGCATTCAATCCACCATAATTAAAAAACTAGTTCGTTGATGTTACATTTTATTTATACCATTTGAAAACTTATTAAAAGCAGGAGTTCTTCCAGAAATCGCCACTCTTCTAACATCCCTCAATTAAGAGGAGAAAAACTCGTGGGCCAATTTTAAAAAATCGAAATTTTCAAATGTAACAGAACTAAAAAACTAAAAAAAAAAAAAGTAAAAACAGANCTAATATAAACTAATCTTCAGTTATATTTCTAACATTACCTCCAGAATATTTTATATCAATAGTGTACTGAACTACTTAAGCTAATATAAACTAATCTTCAGTTATATTTCCAACATTACCTCCAGAATATTTTATATCAATAGTGTACTGAACTACTTAAGCTAATATAAACTAATCTTCAGTTATATTTCTAACATTACCTCCAGAATATTTTATATCAATAGTGTACTGAACTACTTAAGCTAATATAAACTAATCTTCAGTTATATTTCCAACATTACCTCCAGAATATTTTATATCAATAGTGTACTGAACTACTTAAGCTAATATAAACTAATCTTCAGTTATATTTCTAACATTACCTCCAGAATATTTTATATCAATAGTGTACTGAACTACTTAAGCTAATATAAACTAATCTTCAGTTATATTTCCAACATTACCTCCAGAATATTTTATATCAATAGTGTACTGAACTACTTAAGCTAATATAAACTAATCTTCAGTTATATTTCTAACATTACCTCCAGAATATTTTATATCAATAGTGTACTGAACTACTTAAGCTAATATAAACTAATCTTCAGTTATATTTCCAACATTACCTCCAGAATATTTTATATCAATAGTGTACTGAACTACTTAAGCTAATATAAACTAATCTTCAGTTATATTTCTAACATTACCTCCAGAATATTTTATATCAATAGTGTACTGAACTACTTAAGCTAATATAAACTAATCTTCAGTTATATTTCCAACATTACCTCCAGAATATTTTATATCAATAGTGTACTGAACTACTTAAGCTAATATAAACTAATCTTCAGTTATATTTCTAACATTACCTCCAGAATATTTTATATCAATAGTGTACTGAACTACTTAAGCTAATATAAACTAATCTTCAGTTATATTTCCAACATTACCTCCAGAATATTTTATATCAATAGTGTACTGAACTACTTAAGCTAATATAAACTAATCTTCAGTTATATTTCTAACATTACCTCCAGAATATTTTATATCAATAGTGTACTGAACTACTTAAGCTAATATAAACTAATCTTCAGTTATATTTCCAACATTACCTCCAGAATATTTTATATCAATAGTGTACTGAACTACTTAAGCTAATATAAACTAATCTTCAGTTATATTTCTAACATTACCTCCAGAATATTTTATATCAATAGTGTACTGAACTACTTAAGCTAATATAAACTAATCTTCAGTTATATTTCCAACATTACCTCCAGAATATTTTATATCAATAGTGTACTGAACTACTTAAGCTAATATAAACTAATCTTCAAAGTTTTGATACATCTAATATTATTAGCCTTGATGCTCTTTGACATATTGTTTTTTTAAGCCCAAGCTCCTATGCTAATCCTCCAGTACAAAGTGACCCCACTCGTATACCATCACAATGACACCAATGTCACTAAAGATTTATCCACATCCTTCAACAGAACCTTCCATGATTCCTTATCTCACCTAATTCTCCAGCTCAGCTTCTTTATTCTCAACCCTGTCCCTGATAATCATCTTACCCTTTTCACGTTTTAAGATTCTGTGACAACTCAATGTAATCTTTATCTATATGTATATTATATCTTTACAAATATTAAACTTGCATGAAGTGTGTTATTTTTACCCTATACTCATTGATCTATCTCACTCTCAATATGTATAGGTAGTAAATAACTTTTGAAGTTTTAAACTTTGAAAACATATCAATATCAATTATGTATAAAAGGCGTGCCTTATGCTATATCAGATTTAATTGAGGTTGTCAACAAATCACTAAATGTTTAAAAGTCTAAAGGAAGAGTAGAGAATCTGTATATTTTTGTTGGTTCTAAGGTCAGCAGCCTTACAAAGGACTTATACAACTATGTATATTTGTATATAATATAGATGACACAAAGATGACACGCTCCATCAACTGTATAAACCGTATAATTGAAATTCGTAACCAGGTAGACATTGATTCACGTAATAATGGGTGAACACCAACCGTGAGACCCGGAGTCAGTAATGGAACCCGGGAACCTCCTAATTCCAAAGCTTGGATGATAGCAATAAGCTACCGGTGCATATGACGTTAATCAGATTAAACTGAGATTATCAACAAATCACCAATTGTTTAAAAATCTAAAGAAAAAGTAGAGAATCTGTTTTATTTTGGTTCTAAGGTCAAGAACTAACTAAATAGTACATTACGCGTCTAGTGTGGAGAGTAGCATTTTGCAAGCGAGTGCGTGGAGTTTTCACCCCGAGCTATAGCGACGGTAGTTAAACCACACGCGCAATGCAAAATGCCGTTTTCAAACGAGTTGCGTACCGTACTTTATCTACGATTGTTGGATTTGAATAATACATACAGAAAAAAATAATCATTTCCTGTATGTAAGTTCGTATTTCTCTTTAGATAAAGATGACATTAATTCGTTAGTTGTATTTTGTGCCGAATTAATTATTTTAGGAGGCGCATTTAATTTCCTCATTTTCTTCATAATCACTTAAATCACTAATTTTTTTCACAAAAATCTCGATATAAACTTACTTTAATTAAACAAACAGCAATTTAGTTAGCAGCTCGCTAATCGTGCGTAAAGTTAAAGAATTCTTCTTTTTTACCACCCTAGGGCGGTAAAGAAGAGGAATTCTTCAGATTTATGATACGGGCATGCGCAATGAATACAAGTACGTAAAGAATCACTTTCTACGCATCTAAACAGAGATACAATGTTTATATTTCGTATCAGTCATAGATAAAATATGATAATCATCAGTGGCGCAATAGCCCATAAGAACTTTTTAGCCTGCCAAAGGGCTTATATAACAATATAATATAGATGACACGCTCCAACAACTACATAATTGAAATTAATAACCAAGTAGACACCGATTCACGTAATAACTACCCATTTATACCTCAATAATGGGTGGATACCAACCGTGAGACCCGGAATCATGAATGGAACCCGGATCCTCCTGATTCCAAAGCATGGACAATAGCAATTAGGGGCAATACTGAAGTGAGCCAATCCTACTACCTGGCTTCACTCCATCTATTGAATTGAGTCAATGCCTGCCAGGTATTAATTGTGTTGACCCAAAGAAATATTTAATTGAGCCAACGCTTGTCAGGTATATATTGTCCTTACCCCAAGAAACATTAAATTGAACCAATGTTAAAATAAGGAAGAAATAAAACAAATAAAATATACTCGAATATTAATAATTAATTAATCAATATGAACAGAAAAAAGTTCCAGTTTTTTAGAAGCATAGTATAGACGTAACCAAAAGCAGTCGGTTTGCCATTTTGGTATTGATCTAATAAAAGTGGCAAACTTTCCTCATTCACTTTTAATTATTTCACTCAACTAAAAAATCCAATTATACTTTCGAAATTTGATTATGTTACAACAGAGACTCCTGATCGACTAAATTTAAATTAATTCACTACTCTAGATATAAGATGAAAGGCTCTGTTTTAGTTGATATGAAATTTGGCTCAATTCAATAGTTTGGACCTATGCACTTTTTATAATATTTTGATATCGTCTGAACGCAATATTCCACGTAGATTGACATTTTTTAAAAAATTCACTCTTGGCTCAATTCAATGTATTCTTAATCCCTTGCCCTTATGACCCTTCAACGACCCGGATTTGCAATATAGATTAGCTCAATTCAATACTGCCCAGCAATTAGCTACCGGTGTATATGACAGTGTAAGTCAAGTAGCAATAATTATAATAAACAATAATCATGAATCCTTTTTATCTGGCAGTTAAAGTGAAATGTGAGGTATTTGATGAGGTGTTTAAATGATCGAAAGTATCCCCAGAAGAATGCAGGCTGTAATAAAGGCTTTAAGCGTTTATCACACTTAAATATGTACATAAGATCGTATACATTTGTTATCTTTCAAATATACATTTTATCGTTTTTTTTTATTATTCTAGACTTTTTTATAGAAGATTAAATAGGTTTTATTTCGCTACTTCTTCTTAAAAATATTTACATTCTCATAGTACGCTTTATCTCCTGTATTTTGTTTTTGAATTTTATAAGATACGCTACTTTAAATGTTGAGTAGGATGATTTTTATTGTAATAAAAATAAATAGTCATTAAATAAAATATATATTTGTAAGTTCAAATCAATCTATATTTTTTAAATATATAAAATTACTTTGTCTGAGATTATCACTTAAACCATAAAATCTTATCGTTCTTGGTCTCGAATCTTTTTCAAGGTCTCCAACTTTATTGTGGTATTAAATTATTTTTCTGCTCAGTGTTTTCCTTGACATTCGTTTGTATGAAATGTTCAAATTGACGATAAAACTGTATATTTTTCATTATTGATTTTAAATTATGTATGAATTACCCGGCTCTCTATAGATTTTAGTGTTCGTGTTCATCAAATGAGTGTTATTCTGTCAGTAGTTCTCGTGCTTAGATAGTATTGTTTTTCTTTTGTGACTTCCTCCAACTGAAAAAGTGTTTGAACTGAAACGGAGCAAATGGCAAAGTTCAATCGGCAGAAACGTATTCAGGGATGCTTTAAACGCGTAAATACTTCGAAAATTGTAAGTTAAAGTAAAGGAGCTGTTAGCTGTTATCAAAATGGTCCTCCCTTTTGCTTCATAACCATTTCTTTCTTGTCATTATGCTGTAAAAGGTAATAACAATCAGAAATGTTTATAATTATTATTAACTTCCCTTATACAGTTGATTTGTAGAACATCAATTTCATCGTGATTGTTAATAAAGTCATAATAACTTGCAACTTATAACCTGAAACAATGAATCGATATGATAGCCTGAATATTTATATAAGGAAAAATATTAGATAAGATATATTTACTCAAATATCTTATGATTCGGTCTTCAAGCAATGTAGTTGTGAAACAAATATTTATAATAATATATCATCCCTTACTTGTTCTCCTTTTTTTATTTTGAACAACTTGTCAAATTTTATTCGTTATTAAAGTTTATTTTTGTCTCTCCGTGTAGAGGGTTTTTGAGCCCGTTTAGGATAAAGAATTAGTAGGGTTTAAAAAATGGTCTCTGTCCCGTACTCTGACAAGATAAATGCTGTTACAGAACAATAAATCTTACTAAAGCAAGTGCAATTTTAATTTGCCTAGACTGTGTAGAATTGATAAGCAACTGGTTTAACAATTATATGTTTATGGGTTATAAACGAGATATATTGTTCAAGCAGTTAGAGCAGGGAGGCTGTAAACGAGACATTTTGTCCCGCGGTTCGAATGGGAGGCTATAAACGCGATATTTTGTTCAGGCAGTTAGAGCGGGAGGCTATGAACTATAGACATTTTGTCCCGCGGTTAGAATGAGGGATGCTATAAACGCGACATTTTGTTCAGGCAGTTGGAGCTAGGGAGACTATAAACGGGACCGTTTATGATTATTTGAGCGAAAGTGTTTGGCACTCTGACTATAGTCAATTTTGGCTTTGAAGTCTTTGATATTCTTCATTCCATCCTGTTGGATTTGTAAATTAGCTCAACTCACTTCATTTATTGGGTTGCAAACTTTTTTCTAATAGCCAAAAAAAACATTGCCTCCTTTTTTCCGATACCTGATATATTATAGATAAATGATATATTATAGAAAAATACCTTTAACTATCCCTTTTGTTTTTTCTTAAAACCACATCTGAATTGAAATTTCTTTGAAGACGTAAACGTCTTTCAAATTGACCTAAACTTCATTTTCTTACTTTAAGAAAACGTTTTATGCAATACTATGAAAAAATATATGTATGCCATTTCATAATAAATGAAAATAGGCGCTCGGCGAAGTTGCGCATCACATTCTCTTACATCTCGTCAGAGAATCCGATTTTTCATCCCCTATTCAAAGGATAACGAAATGGATACTGTCCACAAATGGTTCCAACAAGATGGAGCCACTGCACTCACAAGTGATCATGGATCGCGTGCATCAAATTTTTCTCGGTCGTGAGAATAATGTGAATGTGGAAGGACGTCATTTATCGGATATTATCTTCCACTCTTAAAAAGTTGACTGATGTCCAGTAAACTTCCACATTTTTGCTTGAAAATTTGCTTTATTTTAATCTTCTATTTCTATTATTAAGCACATGGTAACAATTTAAAATGTGGTCATTCGAGCTGCGCCACCCTTTATATAGTAGCACTATTGCAACATATTGTCGAACCGTCCAGTGGCGGATCCAGGATATCTTTAAGGGGGGGGCTACTTAAAACTTTTTGAACAGATTCTATGACAATAAAAAACTTTNAGTTAGTGCGTTGACAACGCGGGAAATCGAGTGACACACAGATAGAGGGCCTCTCACCTCCACTAGAGACATTTATCATTGCCTAGTTGGCCCAACCTTTTGTCCTGGGAAATTTTGAGCTCTCATTGGCTCCCCACCCCATTTGCTAGTTTTACCCGCTCTGTTAACCCAAACTCTCGTTTGGGACAGACTGTAAGGAAGTAATGATGTAACTGAAAACATAAATTTGACGAACATCAGACTTTTATTTCTGATCTCCAGAATATTAGATGTGCAACAGCAAGTGGAAGGTTCAAACCTTCCCAAGGGCTTATACAACTACATACTACATATATAATGCATAACAGCAGGTTTGCGTGTCGCTCCATCACTTGATGGAGCGACATTAGACTACTGTTCATAATGATCAGTAATATTTATTACCATTCATTTGATTATCATCAGTGAATTAATTATGATCAACTAATGCGGTGAAAACCAGTCGTTATATATTAAACATTGCGTTTTTTTACAACACACTGATCGATCTTCCTCATCTTCATAATATCGGCAAACCCGAATAATTTAGTAATATCAGTGTTGACTTTTGTGGATAATATCAGTATACATATTTACACCAATTTTTATTGGATTGATTGAAGGGAATGTTTTTTTAATTACCAAGTTATACCAAGCAATTCAAGTGTATAATGTGTGTGTATTCCTGGGGGAATAAGTTTAATAAGTTCAGTGTTCACCTATCAGAGATAAAATGATAGCCACTATTGGCTTTCTTCGATCTTGTGAACCAAATAATACGTATAGGAGTTATCGCGCTGTTCCTATATAGCTGAAAAGAGTAGTCTAATAGAATATTTCGTCTCGGAGTTTCATAGGTTGAAAATGTTCAGGGATATTAACAGTACCGTACTTCTTGTTCCTATTGCGTATTCGGCGAAATTTTCTTAAATTTCGGGATTCGTGAATATGTCAAGGGAATTTTAAATTATAATTGATATTGTATTGTTCAATTAGTATCCGCATGGTAACTATTTTAATAATTTTACACCAATTTCGTGCACCTCGTTTGTTATCAAAGAAAAAGTTTTAAGACAATTAGTAGTTTTTAACAAAGGAAAGTTCTACTTTGTCAAACAATATGGTTTTGTTCTGAAAGAACCCCGACGTAGTAAAATATTTATGAAGATAAAGAAACAGTCTCAATAATTCTTTGTAGAAAGTTGCAAATTCTCTCTCGCCTCCTCCTTTCATTCGAGCTTGATGAACCTATTGTCTTGGTTATTCTTCTTTTTTTTCTAAAAATAGGGCTCATAGAAATCTTTTATCGAGGAATTCATTTTATTTTCAAAAGAAGTGCTTCTTACAATACATACTGAATACTACCCTACATGCTTTTAAGGAGCCTTCTTTCGGAAATGCACTTACATGAGCGTTGGGAAAAATGACAGGTGTTCATTGATCAAGTCCTAAATCCGTACCAAGTGCAAAATTCGTGTTATTACTTTCTTGTACAAAAACATCTTTGGTTAATGTTATTTTACCAAAATTCGTTTCCATGAACAAGATATATCCCTCTTATTCTATCATCCAATTTAAAACATTTTAATGATTTATGTAAAAGTTTCAAAGCGACATAAAAAAATGTATTAAAAAGAATTGATTATTTGATTATGTTTATGCTAGTATCCTAAATATAAGCGTGTACACTAGATTTCGTTCTTTCTAGTTCTGCGCATTTATGTCAGAGAAATTGATACGGTATTGCATATTTAAAAACGTCATGAGAAATTGTAGAGCTGAATATTTAGTATCACAGAATTGTGACTTGCTTGAAGGCATTTTTGTTTGTTGTTTCAAACAAATTATGACTAATAGAAGGTAAAACAACAATATTGTCACCAAAATTTTATTATAATTATTATTAAACGCGGTTTAACATTTAAAATTATCTTCAGTGATATAAGTGTCAGCATAGCATGAGTAAAGATTCAACTATACACTCTTACTATGCTAACTAACACCTAACATTGAAGATTATATATAATGTCGAAACGCGTTTGTTAATAATTAATATAATATTGTGGTGACAATATTGTTGTTTTACTTTCTATTAACCTCTCTAGTCATAATTATGAAGCGGTACAACTAAATTAAAAAAAGCAAAGAATTATGACTAAGGACTCTTTCTCTTGCATTATCAACGGCTTGCATTGATGCAAGACTTGCAAGACGCAAAAAGTGACCGATAACTTTTTGCGTCTTGGCCTTCTATGTCACGGCTGGAAATCATTGCCTCACCATTATTCATTGAAGATGAAGAATATTTTTGTTGATCAGCTGAAAACTATGTTGCTAATTTTGTAATGGATATGATCACACTCAACTACGTAGAATTTTGAATTATGAGGTTTTTTGCTTAACCCGGGGGCTTAAACGCATATTGAGCCCGAAGCCACAGGTTCTAAACCCGAAAATACCCATCTGCGTGGGTATCTGCATCCCCAAAGCAAATCCGGCATTGTCAAATTATAGGACGAGAGGGAATCAGTCACTTTGTACGTCCACTTAATATGATTAGAAGTGTGAACCGTGTCTGCCCCTCTAGTATTTGAATTTTTCCGATAATGCTAACCACTCGGTTACACCATATGTGGTGTACACCACTCATATGTGATATACAATATACAACGTAGGTTTCCCTGTCAAAATTTTGAAATGGCGTTTCGCTTCTTATTCTAAAAAAATATCATTGTAAATGGTTGGGGTTTGTAGTTTTTATTAAAAGTAGCAACACTCAAAGATGTTCAACATCATTGTAGATTATGGTCAATTCTAGTTGCGAGAGGCTTAATGTCATTCAATACAGTTTTTAACCGAAGAGCCTAGTTTATATCCTAAGTTTACTTGTGTTAAGCCAGAACACTATTTTCTCTAGAAAGAGGTTTGACCGATTTCTCTTTATCTAGGTTTAATGAACTTACAGTCTGTGCCAAACGAAAGTTAGTGCGTTGACAACGCGGGAAATCGAGTGACACACAGATAGAGGGCCTCTCACCTCCACTAGAGACATTTATCATTGCCTAGTTGGCCCAACCTTTTGTCCTGGGAAATTTTGAGCTCTCATTGGCTCCCCACCCCATTTGCTAGTTTTACCCGCTCTGTTAACCCAAACTCTCGTTTGGGACAGACTGTAAGGAAGTAATGATGTAACTGAAAACATAAATTTGACGAACATCAGACTTTTATTTCTGATCTCCAGAATATTAGATGTGCAACAGCAAGTGGAAGGTTCAAACCTTCCCAAGGGCTTATACAACTACATACTACATATATAATGCATAACAGCAGGTTTGCGTGTCGCTCCATCACTTGATGGAGCGACATTAGACTACTGTTCATAATGATCAGTAATATTTATTACCATTCATTTGATTATCATCAGTGAATTAATTATGATCAACTAATGCGGTGAAAACCAGTCGTTATATATTAAACATTGCGTTTTTTTACAACACACTGATCGATCTTCCTCATCTTCATAATATCGGCAAACCCGAATAATTTAGTAATATCAGTGTTGACTTTTGTGGATAATATCAGTATACATATTTACACCAATTTTTATTGGATTGATTGAAGGGAATGTTTTTTTAATTACCAAGTTATACCAAGCAATTCAAGTGTATAATGTGTGTGTATTCCTGGGGGAATAAGTTTAATAAGTTCAGTGTTCACCTATCAGAGATAAAATGATAGCCACTATTGGCTTTCTTCGATCTTGTGAACCAAATAATACGTATAGGAGTTATCGCGCTGTTCCTATATAGCTGAAAAGAGTAGTCTAATAGAATATTTCGTCTCGGAGTTTCATAGGTTGAAAATGTTCAGGGATATTAACAGTACCGTACTTCTTGTTCCTATTGCGTATTCGGCGAAATTTTCTTAAATTTCGGGATTCGTGAATATGTCAAGGGAATTTTAAATTATAATTGATATTGTATTGTTCAATTAGTATCCGCATGGTAACTATTTTAATAATTTTACACCAATTTCGTGCACCTCGTTTGTTATCAAAGAAAAAGTTTTAAGACAATTAGTAGTTTTTAACAAAGGAAAGTTCTACTTTGTCAAACAATATGGTTTTGTTCTGAAAGAACCCCGACGTAGTAAAATATTTATGAAGATAAAGAAACAGTCTCAATAATTCTTTGTAGAAAGTTGCAAATTCTCTCTCGCCTCCTCCTTTCATTCGAGCTTGATGAACCTATTGTCTTGGTTATTCTTCTTTTTTTTCTAAAAATAGGGCTCATAGAAATCTTTTATCGAGGAATTCATTTTATTTTCAAAAGAAGTGCTTCTTACAATACATACTGAAAGCGCATTGAAATGAGTTACACTAAAAATGTAAGCCACACTTGTGCAGAAAATCGCTCCTTAAAGACCCTGGAACGAAGATAACACAACACTGGTGTAGTGGTAAATGCACTTTTTTTACATCGTGCTATTTTATATGCATTGAAGAAAGTAAAAATAAAAATGTTCCACTTCATGGAGAAACATTAAATCATATTATGGTTTTTGGCATTGAATCCAATGTGGCCTACAGTTTGGCTAAACTGTTGGCTTAAATGTGGCCGACCAGTACATCTCGCCCTCTGAAAAAGCTTGCCTTGTTGCAAGGCAGTAGTTTTTCGGAGTAGAAGAATTTCAGTTCTGGTCCGCTAGGAGCTCTGATATTATTTTATATAAAATTTAGAAAACATTTACTTCAGCGATCCTATTTGCGAAATATAGTACTAAAAATTGAAAAACGAGCTACATCTCGTTAGGTCCTAACATACTGATACTATATTTCAAACAAAAACAATCGGAGCGTCACATTTTTCATGGCGTTGTTTGCGTGACGAAAAATTTCGTATGAAACCTAGCCAAAAACGTATAATCAGTGAGTCCGAGGGACTTAAATCATTCTCCTATGGTCCAGTTGAACTAACATATTTGAGAGTCATAAGATATCTTAACCATAATTATTACTTTGATAAAATTGTATCGTGGCTGATCTAGAGATTGGTGTTCTGTTATTCCAACACTACTCCTAAAAAACACAATGAAATTAAAATAACGTGAATGTGGATATTGAATAACCCCTCCTTGCTGTTTGCATACAGCGATGCTCCTCTACCCCCCGTGCCAGCTGTTTTTGATTACTTTTTCCCTTGTTTTGCCATAGGTTTACAACGAAATTGTTTTCCCCAGTGTCAACTTGATTTGTTTCTCAAACAAAATGCTCCTCTTTTTGAAACATTTTTGGATCAAAGTTACTTTATTTGATTGGAATTGTTTTTTGTGTAGACTTTTCTTTTAAAACTAAATGTTTTGTGTTTAAAAAAGTGTTTTTTTCGACTATATACAATTAAAAATCCTTAATCACTGTATTTTCTACGGAATAAACCCCTTCTATGTATTCAAGAAGTGTCATATTACCGTAGTTTGAGCTTAGCCTTTTGTTTTTAAGTCACAAAGTAATTAGTACTTTAAACTGGAAAAAAAGAATGAAATTGTAAGTCTTAAATTAAATAATGTATATTTTATCATGGGTGCTTAGTACGTTAACCTAGTTAAACAACTAGGTTATTTCACTGGTCGATAAAACCTCTGCAAACGACTTGTGGTTGACGATAACTTAACCCGTAGAAAAAAGTTTTAAAGCAGCATACTAAAGCTTTTCAAAAATGTTGACTCAGTTTTTAATACAAAATGAATTATTTTCGAAAAAACTGAATTGCCCGTTGTTTAATAAAATTGAAGAGCTTCCATAAGTCGAATTGTGTTCCTTTGTTACTAAATAAACTTTTTCTACCTCGCATTTATTTTTGGAAAAGTTTAAACTCTGATTATTTCTGGAAAAGTCAGAACAAATCATTGAGTTTTAATTGAGTAAGTTGGGCGTTCTTTCGACTTTAACTCACAACATAATTTTAATAATTTAATAAGTTTGTCATCTTTTTTTTCAGAAATATTAATTGTTAATCAATTTTTGTTTAAGTTATTAAATCTGTATTTCTAAACAAAATGCAAGTATTGAAAAAGTATATTCTCTGGACTTAAATGCTTAGTTTTTGGACATCTAGTATCTAGTTGTTTGGCAAAAGCCCAAACGTTATATTATTAAAAAAAGTTGGTAATTTTAAACGAATTCCTATTTTGGCAGATTTGTGAATTTCTTTCTTCTCTATTCCATGTTCCTTAAAAGTCAACTATTTTCTGGTGTTATGTGTCTCTTCTTATGCTACTCACATTCGAATTCATTTATCATTTCAATGTGACATATTTTTCATTTTATAATGTGAAATCTGTGATCATTTCTTTTACCAGATAAAAATAGATTTTCCGCTGCGTTANAAAAAAAAAAAAAAAAAAAGTACTTTTTATTATGTTTGTAATCAGTTATTGCGAATACTAAATTACATATACATGCTATAAAATTTTTATTTCATCTCATACGACGATTTTGATAATGGTAGATAAATTCCACAGCCAAAATTAACTAAAATAGTTATAAGGAAAGAAAAATACCTAGTTCTTCTCCTTCTATTACATTTGGGTGTTTTATTATATGATTATGTAAAGCTATTTTTTTATAAATTTTTATTATACCTCTTTAAATTAATGTGCAAAGATTTTAAAAGCTTAGGGCTAAATAATTATGAATAAGCCTACCATTATTCCCTTAACGAACTTAAATGACATTTGATTACGAATTTTAAATTTTATATAGACTTATGATAGACGAAGATAACAAACAATAGTAGCGGTACTTTTACGTATCACGATTGCTATAGCCATAGATGTTTTACTTAATTTATTTCTATTAGACACGATTATATTGTTTGTTGAAGGAAACCATAGCGCTATCACTGAGGTGTTTCTCATGCCATAAATGTGGACATATATTTTTTTAAGCAGTGTGTGAATGATTGTGGGAACAATTCACTAAAGGGGTCAGGTGTTCAACCATGATATGGTCATGATCAATATATTTTATATTACGGAATAAGGATATTGCATGATGCTGATTATGATTATATAGTAGGTTTCACTGTTCTTAGCCGTAACCGAGGGGAGGTCTGTAACTATCCCAATGCCAAATTTAAATCAGAAGGGAGCCGCAGTGGGACAATCGATAATTATTTCGTTTTCTCCCTATGCCGAAGTAGAGGGTTGGTTTACAGTGTGTCTAGCTCTAGTCTACTATTACAAGGCACCGATGCCGGTGGCCCTTAGGGCTCGGGGCCAAGTATTCTCCCTTCGTGTTTTATAAGCCTTTACCTCGATTATTTCTTTACTATGAAGATGTTCCATACTGACTTGGACTAATAGCAATACTGCGATCGAATACTACTTTTAAAATACCTACTAGCTAATTATGATAACAACAGATATATCTGAATGCTGAAGAGAAATACTTCAGCATTTTACACATCGAATTCAGATTACTATTGGTTTTTTTTAAGGTAGTTTTCATATTTAAAAATAGATTGTCAAAGATTATTTCTAACTAAGATCATTTATCACCTACTTTTGCGATGTTTCAGCTTCTACCATTTGGGGAATTGGGGAGAGCTTCTAAAATCTAGAAGATACCCGTCCCTCCAAGCACGCTGGGGGAAATAATATGATAAACTTAAATATTTTTTAGCTTATAATACGAAATATAAAGGTAAATGAGATATAAAATATATAAGCCTTAACATCCATCATCCAGGTCACCCTTGATGCAACAAACTTTATTACCTGTTAACGATGTTTGACGGTCTAGAGGTCTTGACATCTTGTAGCAAAGCAGTGATCACGTGGGTTAAGAGTTTGGTTGTTGTACCGCTTTTAAAATTAAACTTGAAATTTGCGTTAAAAAAAAACTGACGCGAAAAACACACAGGAACATTGTCTTGTTTAATCTCGAGTCATAAATTAACTGCGGAAAAAGATTTCATACCGGTATGGGCTGACCAGCCTCGAGCTTAGGTACTTCACCGAGCGTAACAATGGCGATGTTACCGGGACGACGTCTGGATGACAAATAACGAATATACTCCAGGCTGAGACGCACAACTCGAGGGTAGTGCTAGCGTCGAAGTTTAGTGATTAGTTTTTAAACCATCAAAGGGGGGAGCGTCATTTTTAGTACTAATAATATTTAGATAAAAAACAAAAACATGATTAGACAGAACAAATAAGGCAAATAATATTTTTAAATACACCACCATTGTCTTGAAAATTAAACATGAAAATTATAATTATCGGTTCATTTGTATGCAGGTATACTGGATAGTAGAACAATTAATAAAATATTGTGCAAATTGTGTTTGGTACTTTTCGCATTTGGCGTGGCAAATGAGTACCTATTTTGCATATTCTAAGCAGTCACTGCCAAACCATTTCCAACAGTTTTTCCAGTGAAAAATTTTACTAAGATATATACATAGGATCTACTGTAAATAGTCTCAGCCCCTAAATTACATATAAGGTTATCGGAAGAAAAGTAAAAAGAGTAGAGTATAGTAGGACCCGTGACAGGAGACAGTTGCCCATTGCCCGTCCATATACCACAAATGCCAGTTTCCCGCTTCTGGATCTCCTGGTAACAGCATAATATACAAACGCCACTATAATATCTAAACCATAATGTCCATTTTAACATCGCTTGTTTCGTTAATGTTTATTAAATCCTAGTTTCCAGAAGTCTTGTAGAATAATTTATGAATTTCTAATGCTGTAAAGCCTACTTCAACAATGTAAATAGGGGTTATTACTATCACAAGAGCTACTAATTCTAGGAAGTAATATAAATATAATTTACATTAAATTAGATGTTGAGCTTATGTTTAAAAACCTTTAAAGGCATCATTCGGGAAGTAGACTTAAAGTTAGCATGATGTGTGATATGTTATTTTTTTACAATTTTTTATAATACTAAAGTAATATTTACATGTAATTTCAGGTGGGATGTCGCCTTTGGAGTGTGGTTGTCTTGGGCTTGACTGTGGGTAATGTGCTGCTAGGATTAAAATTACTTCAAGTATGGGACTGCGATGTACCTTCGGCACCTCGAGGTGTTCCACCTCGGCCTATGCCCACGGCACAATACTTGGTTCCGGCACGGCCCCAAGAAGAGCCTGCGCTTGCGAGATGGGACACTCAACGGCTTTACAGGCTGTTAGATCACGTTTGGGTTGGACCGAGTTTCCTGCGGCTGTCCCGTTCGTTCACAGTCTGCCTCGCAACTCAAAGCTCCTTAGAGAAGTTGTCTTCCATTGTACAAGTGGCCCGCAACTGGGCGGGACCTATATCAGCCGCTCTTTATGCCGCAGGTGACGATGAGTACAGACTCCTCAGAGGTAATCAATGTCTTAATACCTAACTTCTACATTTATTTGTTTGTATTTTTCCACTTATTAATAGTAATCCATAAAGGCCCCGAAGGCCCGCAGATAAGGTCTAATCCTTTTCAATCCATTTATGGTAAATTAAAAGAAGAAGTATTGTTTTAACATAACTAAATTCTTTAACATAAACTAACATAACATAAACTAAAAGTGTTTTTGATGTATTGGGTAGGCTTCCTTACCTTTGATACTTAGCAAAAAATCTCACTTATAATTCTGGTATATGATAGCTGATGAAGGAAGTTTTGGAACATAATGTTGCAAAACTTTGCTCTGAAAAATAAGATCAATGATAAAAAATAAAATGACCTCTTTCCAAGGAATTCTGCTGAGGGCAAGTATCGAACTGTCCTAGGTATGGGAACATCCCCTGAATTCTACGCAATAATGAAGTTTGCTTTATTATATACATAACAGTAACAGTTACATCGTTCTTAAAAATTACTGAAGAAACAGTTGACACATAAATTTTAAACAAAATCAATTAACATGTGTTAGACATTTCAATTATTCACTTATTTTCTAAGTTTTCTAGTTCAATAAGTTCCTTAACTTCAAATTTTCTATTAAGATTCTTTGTGTTTAAGTTTATAATTGACAGTAAGACTCTTATTTAATCTATTCTAGAATGCATTTAATTAGTCTAATTACAGTGCATAATTTAATTCAATTATTGTTTTAAAATATTTTCCGTTCATATAATGAAGCAATTGTTTCACACTTACTTCTTCCTTTTTCTGAATTTTGATATCTGAAATCCCTTAACGTTAAGATTGAAGATAAAGCTTTTTTTCTTAAATGGACGCAATTAAGGTTCCGTGTCGTTATTTATAATGAGAATATTGATTCTTTTTTCCTGAAGCTTCTTTAAAAGAATGACAAGTACAATTTTCTCACCTTGTGTAAGAAAAAGCTCAAAACAAAACTCAACAATCCTTGATTGACATGGTGCGTAGTCGTAAGTTTCCGCGTTCCGCTCCGCGGGTAGACTCGTAATAAACAGCTTGGTTTTCCGGTCCCCTTCGTGACGCAGATTTCACCAGAAAATCAGACTATTTATTCCAAGATTAATCGAAAGCGTAGAATTTGTTGGAATTATTGATATAGCAAATAAAATAAACATAGCTGACTAAGAGAATCAATGAAACTAAAGTCCCTGTTGTATACATTATTATCTAGACTTCCGTCCACATGACGCGTTTCTGTGCAAAGAATTTTCGGCGTATACTCGCAAATTCGCACAAACGGAACTCTTCTATCAAAACACGAGGATTGTACTGTGACCCCTTGCTACTGCAAGCGCTAGTGGTATGAAGACACATGTGAAGGCATCCAGATCCGAACTAGTTTGGAAATGAAGCGCGAATACGCAATACGCATATCGTTCGAGGGATGTTGATAAATGAATAGTCCTTGTTGAGAAACTGCGAACTGTGGACTGAGTGTCTTCGCGCGTGTACAAAATAGCCTTAAGAATAATGGCCTTAGAAATAATAATATAATGTATATTTTTCTGTAATTTCCCAATCATTAGTTTCNACCACCCTCGCTGTAATACCTGATGCCCTTATAATAAAAAGGACCTGATTGAGTAAAGAGGTCCCGGTCAGGCTAGAAACTCAATTACTGAAAAAGCATTCGCTCCTAATACGCTGAATGTCGAAGTATATCCGACAATTCTTTTCTTTAAGAAGGGTAAGAAGATACTAAGATCCGCTAACACCTTGAGAATCTGAATCAGTCAGAATCAATCGGAATCTGATTCACAAATATTCAAATTCAGAGATTTGAAATGAAAATATTTAAGAAGGTAAGGTAATGCTTTTTCCCTGATTTCACGAGCTTGAATGTGACAATTTTAAGTTAATTATTAATGATTAAGTTTTATTAATGATTCGGCCGATCGTTGATTCCGATGGACTCGGATTCAGTGTGAACTGATTTAACACTAAGGCCGTCCGCACACGGAGCAACTCAAAACAAACTCAACTGGAAACTCCAGTTATTTTTAGTTGACTATGAGTTTCAACCTGTGTAATTGAATGGGACACCGCACACGGAGCAACTCATTACAAACTGGGTTTGCTTTCAGTCAACTCAAAAATTCCTGGAGTTTCCAGTTGAGTTGGTTTTGGTTTTGAGGCTCCGTGTGCGGACGGCGTAACAGGCCCTTATTGTCTGTACATTATTTGTATGATTAATTACAAGAATCAATGGTGATTGGCGGGGGCCAATCTCTGTTCTCCTGAGTTGATTTTGAATCAGGATAACACTATTCTTATAAATATGCATAATTATATTAAGTATAAATTGCATTTAAATTTTTCAACGATTTGCTTTAATACGTTTATCCTGTGTTCAGGTTTATGAGATGTTTGTTGCCGGTTATCAATTTTACGTCTTATCACCTGTCTTTACCGTCCACTGGGGTCTACAAAATCGAAAGGGTCGTCCGTCGTGGCGTGAACGCCAGAACAGTAACAACCGTAAAAACCTTGATCAGTTCAAAAGAGAAGTCTTCGCAAGGTACCACAAAGATCCGCTGAACATGATCGTACAGAAGCCCAAGAAACATCCCGCACCAAAGCTCACTTAGAATCATTTACAATCACCCGTCAATAAAACAAAGTATAATATTTTAACCAAAACATTGTTACAAAATTTTCAATTTTAATTTTTTTAGTGGATTGTGTAAGTAAATTTAACGGTATAAGTGTTTTTCTTTTTTTGACTAGGAAAAAAAGAATTAAATGTATTTTTATATGGTTGGATATTTCTATTTATTTACCTGGGTTTATTGTGTTCTACTGAGTAATTTGTTTGTGTCAACAGAGATTGCGTGGACCTTACTCTTGCCAAGTAAGCTCCATTGATATATATATTAGAATATGAAGTGTACGGGTAGATTAATAATACCTACATACTTGTAAACTAAAAAATAATAATTATAATAATTAGTCATACATCCATTTGACAATTTTAGCATTAAAATTATTTAGTTGACAATGGTCATTATTAGTTCACCTGGAATTAAAATATTCTCATATGCAATCATTTCTTCGTCAAAAGTATTTATGAAAACAGCTACAATCTATTTCTACAAAATATGTGAGTGTTTCAACACCTTTAGCGGAGAGAATATTAAAAATCCCATGATCTAAAATGCGAAATTTTGTTTTCTGTACGAAGTACGGAAAGAAACCTTATATAATGGCACTGCGTTTGTCAATTCATAAAATACTATAGCTAGGAATATGAAATTTGGCCCACAGGTGCACCTTGGCATTTGTGACCATTGTGCACTTTTTGGAGTTTTCACACTTATTATTTCCAAGATGGCGGCCAATATGGCAGGCGACTAAAAAAAAGTTTTAGTCACCATGACATTGTTATACTTCAATTTAAAGGGCTTGAAATAGAATATGCAACAATTTTACACTTAATAATTTTAACTTAATCGCACAGGAACCGAAGATTATCGCGTCACGTGCTTATACGTGAAGCGCGCCTTACTTGTTCAGTCATAGACATATAAAAGGAAAATTACTTTAATAAGTATGGTTCAGATTTTATGACAACCGGCACTCTTTTATGGCGATAATCTAATTTCATTTTGGCTGTGTCCTAATTGACGGCCATAGAGTAAATGATCGTGCGATCAACGGTGGCATCGCATGTATTTGTACGACCAACAATGTGTATCCTAATCAATTGACCGTAGGCTCGTACGATTAGGGAATATTTTTCGTCGTAATATTAAATTCATTCAGTCGCACGATGTCAGTCGAAGAAGATTCATTTTATTCTCAATCACTATAATTTCCATTTGCACCTATACGTAATTTATTCGCTCCTATATCGTTCTTTATAAATATTATTATAAGATTTGTGATTTTTTTTAACCGGAACACTGAATGCAGAGGAAATGAGAAAATCATTTCCATGCACAGAGCAGAAACAATGCATCTTCTTCGATAGACATCGTGCGACTGGATGAATTTAATATTACGACGAGAAATATTCCATCGTATGAACCAATAGTCAATTGATTAGGACATATTTTGTTGGTCGTATACATGCGATGCGACTGTTGATGGCACGATCATTACCCCAACTCGTACGATAACCAACCGTCAATTAACCTTACCCTCTTGTTGTACACTGCATATTATTAAGAATCGAGTAAGAACCCGATATAAAATAAATGAAATTTCGCTTGTGAAGAGCAACTAATAATCACCTGTCCAAAAAAATAAACAAGTTTTGGCGTCCCAAATCATTATCCCCCCCCCCCTAAAAAAAAAAAAATTAAGTCCAAAATTGCATCAAGAAAAGTAATTTTGGAACCTCTTCGATCGTAGGAAAATATTTTGTCGTCTTTTCCCACAATTAATAGCCAGGCAGAAGGCCACTTTCACACAAGGCAACTTAGTTGATTCAACTAGTTGACTGGCGGTTGAAAAGGAGTGCAGCCGGTTAGCAAATGTTAAGGAATCGCCCGAACCCCTTCACACGAGTCAACTTGTCCGCCCAGACGACTAGGAGGCCAGGCACATGTGCCGCTCACCTTCTCATCCTAACTAGTTGATTCAACTAAAAAGACACTACAAGGCATTAGGCCCTTCACACGCACACGAGTCAACTGGAACATTTGTTCGATATGGATTCTACTTTCTCTTCCAATTAAAAGGAATAATTTATCCTCGTGGCTTAGTAATTTCGTATATAATTGTGAGAAAGCGCCTATTTTCCGATTCTCTAGCAAGGGATGAACCAATATGCTTCGACTAGATTCCCTCTTTTTTGGGTTGCGTATATTATTATCCTCGAACCCCTTAAGCCGATGATGATGTGTTTGTCTGTCCGTCGAATTTTGGTTCATATCCCCTAATAATTTCACATATAATATTATATGTGAAATTTAAAATTTGGTGTAACTTTTTGACCTCACATAGGAAAAATATAGAAAAGGTAAACATTTAATATGCGCATGCGTAATGCGCAAAAATGTGCAGAGTTCAATTTTTTTATTATTTTTATTTAATTTTCGAGATGGGAAGAGTAGATTATAATAAATATAAATAACTTTTTATGTCTACTGTGCTTTTTACTAGCAATATTGCAATTTTAGCGCCAAAATTCACCCTAACCACCCTATAACGGCTAGTCCTATTATTTTGAAATAATTTACGTAAATACCTTATGATTGGGTGATGAAAATTTCCAGAAAAAAATTAATTTAACGTTTTGTTATTATACCAATAAAATACATTGTGACTCCCCGAGGAATCGAACCAGGGACATCTCTACTCTCCTTAAGTCCCTTCTCTACATATTTTTTTGGGGGGCTCTATTTTAATCTTTTTTTTACATTTATAGGTGGGATGGAGAAATACTAAAATGTTATTTTTTTTAACATATAATATCGTAAATGCCTAATAATCTACGAAACCCTAAAGAGTACTTGCTTGATGAAAGTACTTTCCTATGATTTTTAGCTTTTCTTCTTGCATAAGAGCAAGCACAAGAAGAACTTCTGCTCCTCGGGTTTTAACATCCTATTGACCTTCTGTTGGGAAAAGAAGTTGAATCAACTAAGTTGACTCGAGTGAAAGAGGCCTGAAAATGTCTTTACACGGGCAGTCAACTATTTGAGAGTCAACCAGTCAACTAGTTGAATCAACTAAGTTGCCTCGTGTGAAAGAGGCCTTAGTCACCACTTTAAATAAGCAGCTACCCAACCCATTCATATGGCGATGCTGGGTAAACTCCCAGCAGTGAGTGTCTCGCAATTGAAATCCCATAACTGAATGAAAATTAATGTGGAAACATATATGAAATGCTTAGTCTGCACTAATAAGCATTACGTGACCGTAATAATGCGCTATTTCTTATTTAAATTGACCTATTATAATATATGTCATTGATTAGCTTTTGGAGAATCCCAGATCTTAAGTCATCATCCTTCGTGACCACGTCTGATGATCAAATTTTAGTGTACCAAACCATTCATTCGTAGGACGTATTATTTGAAAATAATTTAATGGATATGTTGGCATCAGTGTTGTTGAACTGGATATTATTCTCCAAACATTATTTTGGTATCTGTCTTTGTTTTGAGTAAGTATTACAGGGTCGGAAAAATTTTACAAATGCCCTGGTAAAAGTATGCAGGACACACCCTTTGCATTAATAACTATACCATAAAATATAAAACTTCATTGGTAATGAAGTAGAATGAAGAGTATTGGAAGTATTCCTCAACCTGCATAATGTAAGCNAAAAAATCCCCCCCAAATTTTTCAAACCCCCCCCAATTTTTTTTAATGGCGCTCTGAGCGCCATGAATCCCCCCTTTGGGCACCCCTGAAAGTACTATTAAAGCATTATTTCCATACTTACTTTAACCAGGGTATCAAAGAACCGCTCTTATCAAGGGACGTCAAGGGTCGCTTTGACCGTAGGTCATAACCAGAGACCTTCAAATGCCTTTTTGCCATGGTGCCGTACTAAAATGCCACATTTTGCCTATTTTTCGGTAAAAATCCACATTTTGCCGATTTTTGGTAAAATGCCACACTTTTTGCCACATTTTGTCTTATTTGGGCCAAGTTCTGAGAAAAAAAAAATAGAAATATCCTAATATTCTAAGGGGTTCTGCTACAATCCATTAACCAGGTAAGACACCCCTAAGATTCCCCAAGTGACATGAGGGATTCCTATCTTAGGGTAGTGAGAGTGACTTCATCATCGGGGGAGCGCCACCCGAGTGGTGCTACCCGATCACCAATGAGAATAGAATGTAAACTGCCACACAAAGTGGCGCCACCCGCCGGGTAGCACTATTCGGTCAGCCCATTGTTTTCAATTGAGCCCGTCAGATGGTGCCACCCAAGCCCCTGCCACTCAGCCCCCAATCATTCAATCAAAACTAGGGGAAATAAAATCAAGGGCTAACTGCAACCCTCATATGTGTTTTTACTGGACAAACTGTTCTTCAAGATTCTAAGCAATTCGTTGAAAGTTCCACACGACATTCAGCAAAAATGTTTACTGTCCTCTTTGATACGGGGTACACTGTGTATGAAACATACTAGTACTCTTTTTATCTGAAAATATTGTATGAACTCCAAAACGCCTATTTCCTTCTTCTTTTACGAAAATAATGATATACATGCACAGCTATCTCCTCCGGGTCCATTTCTCGACTGCCCAAAAAAATAAAAAACTCGGGTGGCGCCACCCAGGTTTCTCTACTCTAAGGATTAAGAGCCATTAGCTCTAGCTCATCACTGGTCAATTTGCAGTGGCGGCGATTTGACTTTAAAAGTGAGGGGGCGTGCCTGTCACACCAGGGGGGGGGGGTT
>KZ651045.1:931212-949098 GCA_001010745.2 Gerris buenoi
CTAACCGTGTAGACAGAGTGAGGGTGATATTATATTCGTCAGAGAAGAGAAAAGCCTGTAAGGAGAGACAGAGAGTAGGTATATTAAAATGTCAGCGAGAAAAGGAAAGGAGATAGTAGTTGCGTCCATCCCCACTACACCTCAGCCACTACTACTTCCTTTCACATATTCCATAACTATACTCATCTCTTCTCACACCACGTCGGCGGCTACCACTTATTTTCGGGGGTTGTCGAGCGAAGCGAGTCGGGGGCACAGCCCCCTAGTTTTAATTAAGAAATGTTTCAACCCCTAGAAGGGGTGGCTTTCACCCCTAGGGTAAAAGCCAGCTTCGGCACAGGGTAGATTTTGAAGAAGGTTATAAATACTACCTAAATCCAAAGTTTCAAGAAAATTGACGTTGATTCACAAAATTAAGAGCTAAAATGGCTGGTGACTGGACTATTAATAATAATATGGATTTAATACGGAGAACCAAGAAACTTACCTCATCTTAGTTATTACGTCATATGGCTTGATGTATAAATGATATAAAGGTGTAGATAACCAGTTGAGTCAAAATAAGGCGGTGTTATAGTTATGAATAAAACAAAAATCGATGGAACATTTAAAAACAAACAGGTCGTGTATGCTAGCCAGAACACAGCGAGGGTCCGAAGGCCACACTGTTTTGTTTAAGTAGTACCCTATTGATGGTGTTTTTTAAAATGCTAAAAAGCTTACTTTGAACTATCCTATGGGTCTGACATTCTCAAAACACATAAACAAACTTCTGATGAAGTATTTTTTTGCCACTGAACCGGAAAACTAGAATAACAACGTAGAATATATTTAAAAAAATATCATGCAAACTTTACTTGATTTAGTTCAAGCTTCCAAAATGGTACAATGTCAAAAGGTTCACCATCCCAATGTAGGTTAGATCCTAAACAAGAAGGGAACAGCTCTGTAGTTAGCCCATTTCTATAAGATGGTCTCATCTCCAGAAAAAATCCCATTCACCCTTCAAATATCCAATAATTACAATAAATTTCATAAAGCCGCGTCATAAAGACCAAATCAGTTTTGACTCTATTTTGACACTACTTGGATCGTGTAAACAAGTTATCAAAGTCTACTTGGACATCCAAGTTGAGTTGGATGTTATTTGATCAAAGTAGACTTGGATGGCATCAACAATATGATTATGACAAGAAAGTTGTCAAAAATGAGAGAAGACGTGAAAAGTTGACGAATTTGATTATGAGAAGGTTATTGACAGCTTTTATTTCTTTGAAATTTTTGTTTTTATTCAAATGCTTCTAAATGATTTTTTTGACAAGTTCCCCTACTTAGACCAAGTATACTTGGATCGTGTAAACACTGCATCAAAAATTCATTTTTACTTTGACTAAGTGGATTTGATAAAAGTTACTTGCTTTTCATATTTTATGATTATAGCAGTATTCATACTATGAAAAGATTAAATTTTAATTTAAATCAAATTATAATTATTATTCACTACGGGAAACAGACAGAGAAAAAATAGACTCCAGTACCGGGATTTGTCCATGGGCCTCTAAATTTCCAGTCTAGCGCTCTACCATCTAAGCTACACTGGAGAATAATTTCCTCTTCCGTTATTGATACCTTGTCCCGAATTTTTAAGCTTTCAATTTTCCACAAGTCTTAGAAGTCAACATTAATGACATAGAACTAGACCGAGAAGTAATGCTTATAATTATAAAGTACCCAATTAGTACCTGCACCAAGTACAATTCTTAGAAATTTACTTTTACGTTTTTGGTAGTATTCATACTACAGAGAGATTAAATTTTAATTTTCAAATTAAAATTCATTTTTACTTTGACTAAGTGGATTTGATCAAAGTTACTTGGTCCAAGTCAACTTGGATTGTGCAGATGATGGCTTAAATATAAAAAAATAAAAATGTAACACATACAAAATATATAGCTCTATTTTGACATTATCGAGACAAATAAATAACATAAAATATATATGCATGAATTTAAATACATATATAAAAAAAAAAAAAATATATGCATACAGTAAAGAATACAAAATATATAAACAATTTAAAGATTGATCTAAGATTTTAATACATTAACTCCTTCCCAGAGGAAAAAATATATAATAAATAAATTAAATGAATAAAACACTCTTGTGTTAGTTACTTTAAAGATAAATCAATAATACTATTTTCTGAACAATGAATGATAAAGAAGGTTGAATAAGTATACGGAATGGAAAATTTTCTTTTCAATTTTGTTAACTAGAATTATAAATTGGTAAATACATTGAAAAAATAAGCGCATGCCCTTTTATAATTTTTTTACATTGGTCATTAATGAATACACTAAGCTTGCAAAAAAATAACTAACATAATAAAGGTGGCTGCAGTAATATTTAAAGTTGAAACAGAACCCTAAACTTTGTTTGACAAACGGTTCTCCTAAATTTGATAATTTAATTAATTTAAAATGTTGTATTTTAATAAAAATAAAAAATGAGATGATCATCTACATTTATAATCAATATAAATCGTCTACAAGGATTATATAAAAGTTTGCCAAAAGAAGAAATTACATAAATGGCTGACATTTTTGGCAGTCCCTTCATTAACAAATTTTACATAGTCTTTTTACATCTTTATTGCTTTTTTATTTAAACCGATTATAAAGGAGCAACCAAGGCACTTGAAATTACCATTTATTAACACACTTTGTGAAAACCACCAAAAAAACTATGTTTATCAGCATTGATAAACCACAAGTTCATCATGTAAGTAACATCGTTTTTTTTTTGTTTTTTTTTGTTTTTTTGGTATCACTATATGAGAAAAGGGCAAACATATTAACTTATATTCACCATTTTTTGCTTGCACCATTGGTGGGAATCAACAAAACTAAATCAAAATATTTTTTAAATTAAATGTGGATGTATAATATACTTGAACACTTGAAATTTTCTAATAGAAATCGCCGCAGTTTATAAATCTTTTAACATACTATGCACAACAGAAAAAATAGTCCACTGTTACAAATAAACAATTTTATTTTTAATTAATTATTTTTTTACAAAATATTGTAACAAAAAGGAAGGTTTTACCGTAAAGTCCAAAATACATGAAATCAAACTAACAAAATGCGTTTGCTTATTATGCATTAACACAGAACGACTGAGAAAATAACAAAAACTTAGAAGATTAGAAATGATAAACTAGGATCTTTGAGGACGTTTCTGTGTCAGATTTATCTTATCTCCAAGACTTAATGCCATGCCCTAAAAAAATATAAAAGACAAGACACTTGAAATATTTTTAAAGCTTAAAATGTAAAATATTTTAAAATTAAAATGTAATACAATAAATAGCTTAAGTTTAGTAGGGTGTGTTAGTGTGAGGGGATAGATGTAGCAGAGTGGTTGTGCATTGGCAAAACTTGGCCTAAAATTAAAGGTCATTAGCGTAGATTCCATCCTTACCCCTGGGTTCGCACAATGGACCTGCGAAGTTTGGACCCATGAAGTTTTTGAAATTCTTCCATGGGTGTGATTCATGGAAGGAAATGTCTGGTAAATATTATAACATAAGGTTTTTATAGCAAACTTATGAACATGTTTTGTTAGGCTCTTAAAGCAATTAATTAAAATCCTATTAATTAAAAGCAAATAGCTCAAGCTACGATTTTGGAACAGGTGGCTCCACTCTTTGGCAGGCCTAGGCCCTTCAACATTTAAGGGCTGTTGAGCCAATTAGTTAGTTACTTATGTATCCACTCTACTTAGGTTTTACTTAAAAAATGGACGGAGAAGACAAATAACAGAGAAGTAAATCAGATATTCCTGAACAACATGAATTTAAGATTGAAGGGTATTTTCAGAACACAAGATTATTAAGTCTAAATAAATATCAAATAATAATTACCTGGCTTTTAGCTCTAATCCTAATATGACCAATAACTGGAGCTTCAGGATTGTTGAATGGTTTTTCAATACTAAGATTAGCAAGAGCGTCTTCACCGAAGATTGATCTTGCATACATGTTAGCAGCCATAAATCCACATTGGCCACACAAAGCTTTTTCAGGTGTAAGGCATTTCATGTTTGTACTTTTAAGAAGATGATTGAGATACTCATGTAATTCCGTGAGATTGGTGTTGACAGAAACCTGAAAATAGTAACATGTTAATGTTGGAACTCAGATGGAGAATATTATACATGCATGTAACAATGTAACCCCAGCAGTTACTATACTATAACATATCTAATGAAGTAGAGGTAAAATAAAAAAAACTCGGACATGTTTAATAATTGATAACGAAAAGGAATACTTACTTTATTCTCCCATTCAAATTCTGCCCACATCTGTCTAAATTCAGTATCAGAACAAGAGGCTGGTACGATATAATCCATTATGTCAATGTGGATGTCATTTAAGACTACAACATTTCTATCAGATGCAGCTCCACTAACATCATAGACTGTAATCATAAAAGAAACATTACATTAAAGTTGATGAAAAGAGAAAACAACTGAATGGAGTCTGATAAAATTATAACAAAACTTAAATATATTCTTAACCCTTTTGCTGCGGGGGACTCTGAGTGAAACAGTACCAATAGGTGCGAAACCATTTTCCACAATACTGTCCCTCTGTGGGGAACTGTTTTACACCCGCACTGCTTTTTATTATAACTTTCTCATTTTGGAGAAAAAAAACAAACTAAGTACAGTTTGTAACCAGTAATCCATTAAAATTAAGTCAAAATAATTGAAGCCAAATCGAAACATGCAGAGTTATAATATTGTAACAAAAAGGAAGGTTTTACCGTAAAGTCCAAAATACATGAAATCAAACTAACAAAATGCGTTTGCTTATTATGCATTAACACAGAACGACTGAGAAAATAACAAAAACTTAGAAGATTAGAAATGATAAACTAGGATCTTTGAGGACGTTTCTGTGTCAGATTTATCTTATCTCCAAGACTTAATGCCATGCCCTAAAAAAATATAAAAGACAAGACACTTGAAATATTTTTAAAGCTTAAAATGTAAAATATTTTAAAATTAAAATGTAATACAATAAATAGCTTAAGTTTAGTAGGGTGTGTTAGTGTGAGGGGATAGATGTAGCAGAGTGGTTGTGCATTGGCAAAACTTGGCCTAAAATTAAAGGTCATTAGCGTAGATTCCATTCTTACCCCTGGGTTCGCACAATGGACCTGCGAAGTTTGGACCCATGAAGTTTTTGAAATTCTTCCATGGGTGTGATTCATGGAAGGAAATGTCTGGTAAATATTATAACATAAGGTTTTTATAGCAAACTTATGAACATGTTTTGTTAGGCTCTTAAAGCAATTAATTAAAATCCTATTAATTAAAAGCAAATAGCTCAAGCTACGATTTTGGAACAGGTGGCNATGCAGTATTTTTAATGAGCACTGAAGAATTTCTATTTGAATTTGCTCTTAAGTTTCAGAGCTAATCTGAACCAAGTCAAAGTAACTTCCATTTGAAACGTCATACATACCAGTAATCCATTAAAATTAAGTCAAAATAATTGAAGCCAAATCGAAACATGCAGAGTTATAAATTGAACAGAGAAAATCAAATATACAACTGAATACTAAGTTTTTTTTTTGTTTTTTTTTATTTTTTTTTTTTTCATGCTTCTTTGTCTTTGGCTTGAAGTACTAATCTTCAGGTATATGGTATAAGTATGAAATACTAAGGATTGTTATTATATGGGGGAAAAAAACATCCCCAAGTCCCTAGGTAGTGAGAGATTAAACACACTTGCAAAGAGGATAGACCTGAGAGACGTGTCATTTTACTAGGTTTGAATTTTTAAATAAATGCCAGAAGTTTCATCTAAAATGACATTTCAACACTAATCTTTTTCAGGGAGATAACAAAATTACAATAAAGGGTTGGTTGATATTAGGCAAAGATAAACCCAAGGATTGGTAGCGGGACCTATGAAGAGGATTGACAACTCATTTCTACATCTTCTAAAGTTACTCATTTCTTGAGCAATTCTATTTTCTTACAAAACTAAAATCAGGGGTGGTGATATCTAGCGGCCATGTGAACAGCTTAATAATATTATAAAGAATCAATAGAGACTGCTAGTAGTACATAAAAATATTCCTGACCCTGACCCTCACAGTGCCACTCAAAACATTTTAAATCTCACGCCGTATACAACTGGCATTAGCACTGTTGGCATGATTTTCTCGTGCCAGCTATAACCAGCTTCAGCAGCAAAAGAGTTGATCTAATTATATCATTTAAATTAAAATATTTTTGAGCAATTTCGATGGCATTTAATATTTAAAGAAAAAAAAAAAGTACATACCTATATTGCCAAATATAATTCCATTTTCGGTAGATGCAACTTTCACATTAGCTTTAATATTGCAAAAATCATGGGGTGCTAAGACACATGGTTGAGGTTTTTCAACAAGTTTCAAATCTCCTAGAGTTGCTAGTTCAAGTGTACAATTCTGAAGTGTGTCACCTGAAATAAATAAAATTGTCAACATAAATGAAAAAAATGTATAGCATAATATTTGAGGGGGTTAGTGCTGAAGCGGGCCAAGTCCATTTTTTAATGAGATAGAGATATATTCTGAAAGCTTATACTGCATATTTTAATAGGGTTAGTGTTATAATTGTTAGTACCATGGGAAACCCACAGAATGCAGTATTTTTAATGATCACTGAAGAATTTCTATTTGAATTTGCTCTTAAGTTTCAGAGCTAATCTGAACCAAGTCAAAGTAACTTCCATTTGAAACGTCATACATTGAATTTTCTTTTTAAGGTATCTACCTAAAATCATTAAAATATATTTAATCATAAACTAAACTATAGAATTATCGAATAAATTAAAGTTTATAATGACATAGTAATTAGCACTGAGTAAATTCACAAAAGTGTCTGTAACTCAAAATCAAGTTTGATGGACTTGGTCCACTTTAATACTGAACCCACATTTAAATACTACTCAGATTTTCTTATTATTTACATTTCTGACTGGTCCCCTTTATCACATTATGTCCTGAATACAAAGGATCATCAATTTTGTTGAGAAAATATAATAAAACTGAATAAACACAGATAAAAAAAGAAAATTAGAAGTAATAATTTCAAGGGTTCCTTACCTGTTTGGTTAACAATCAATACATCTAATACAATATCATATTGGTTCACATGAACATAGGCTTCGGCATAAACAGGATCTGAGAAACCGGTGAGCTGAGTGACTTTATTGAGTTTACTGGCTGAGAGTAGCAACTCAGATGGATTACACGCTTGATTGGATGATCCTCCAACAGCTTGTGTTAAACTCATCTCAAAGACATTTTCACTACCGAATTCAGAACCTCTCTGCGAAGACAACTGTAGAAATGTAATCGGATCATCAACACTAATTGAATGAGACACCTTTTCTTTAGTCTGAAAATAAAAAAATTAGAAATTAAAAAGGAAGCAAATATAATACAGTCGACTCTCGATAATTCGAAGTTGGAGGGACCTCTAAAAAACTTCGTATTATCAAGAGTTCGAATTACCAAATGGTGGGATCAGAGAAACGTATAAGGGGTAGGGTAAAAATGCTTGCATACAATTCTGCAAGACAGTGAGACATTTCATGTAACTTTGCAATTATAATGTAAATTATTAATTATAATGAAGATGCCAGGGAGAATAAAGAACGAGGGAGACAAAACTGTTTGACAGAGACAGAGATAAGGAAGGCTTTAGACGTGCTCGACTAGGAGATCAAAACCAACTCTGGGCTGTGAGTGGGGGAGACCCGAACGTACCCTAACTGTCACGTCGGTTACCTTCGAGCCGGCCTAGTCTCTATAGCCTAGTGCAACATCTAAAGCAAATACGACTACCTCCTGGGAGTACCTAGTTCCCTGGTACCAGTGGAACTCTTTTCGGCCCTAAGAAGTGCGGTAGGAGAGGCCCCTACAGCTGAAGACTGGATTGCAGACCTCCTATAGCTTTTTAACTCTCTGTTACACTTCTCTGAGTTTTTAGGAAACATAATGCTTTTTGCCGTATGTCCCATAAGTGAGAAAACGGTAAGTGAAAAGGGTAAGTGAGAAAACGATACTGTAAAAACATGTTCAGACGTGTCTCTCCATAAAGGAAGTTCGAATTGTCGAGAGTTGGGGAGAGCAACTTCGAATTGCAGCGTGTCGATGTCTCCACTTTTACAGAATTTTACTTCGAATTATTGAGTGTACCAAATTGCATTGTTTTTCTTCAAAATACCGAGAGTTTTTCTAGGGGCTGAGCATTTGGTTCGAATTATTGAGAGGTTCGTATTAATGAATGTTTGAATTATCAAGAGTCGACTGTAGTAACATATTTTTCATCTATAATTTATTTACTCACTTTCAAAGTGGTTACTTCTTCGTTTTCTTTAGCTGCTAGCATTTGAGCAAGAGCGTCTCTGCAGTTTGTAGTGAAAACTTCAACAACTTTTGGGTTCTTCTCAGATAGAACATACAGGCAGAGTAATAGTCTTTCATTATCATCATTGCTTACAGCTTTAGTTGGTATACCTGAAAAAGAAAAATACATTTCAGAACATTAGGAAACATTAGTGGAGTCAAGTCTAGTATCAAAAATAAATAATCTGTAAACACAGAAATTTCAAAACAATTGCGGATGTTGATTTTTTTATACAAAACTATTTTTTTTATGGAAAAGTCTGTCCATTAATATTTCATCAAACACCAATTTGATGAAATCTGGAAGGTACGTCAAAGTTAACAGAGTCCCATATTAATATCAACTTTCAAAGGGCTATTGCTTCCTATTGGGAGTGCATTTAAACACAATAACATACTTTTATAACTCCTAAATCCAATTTTTAAATAATTTATACTTATGAGGGTTAAGCCAATACATAGTTCCACATTAATTCCAATCTTTCTGCATATTACTCTAACTATTGCAAATGTGAATCAACATTGTTTCAATCTACTCTTTACGTTCATACTGGTTCAAAATTCTGGACATTCCAGCTTCACAAAGATCATAAAAACGCATACACGAATATCATAAATTTGTTAAGACTAAATAACTCTAAAAGTGGGTGTTAAAAGAGGAACCCTATAACCACTTTTTAGAATCAAAACTTTCATTTTATGTACTAAATCTTTTATAAACATGCCATTATTGAAAATGAGTACAGAAAAATACTTATTCATGTAGCATGCAACACTTAACATAATTATTCATTATTAATTGAATTAAAAAAAAATGGATTACTCACCAGACTTTCCAAAGTTTAGAATGGTTGACATGATAAGCATAGATTCATTGCAGAATTTAACGAAATAGGTTTTATCAGAAGTAAGTTGGTAAAAGCGAAGGGCAAGCTTAGTAAGAGACGAACCGATAGCTGCTCCAATAAAGAAGTCTCCATCCATCAAATATTGTCTCAATGGAGGACGATCTACTTTCTTGCTCGATCTAAGTGAACAAATAAATAATAACAGTAATATAATTGGAGAAAATTATACAAATGTTGGTTCCAAGGTTAAAATAAACAAAATTAGAAACAAACTAAAGACAAGTAGGATCTACTTTCATTTCCCTTTATGACAGCATTTAAATAGAATAGTGAAAAACACCTAATTTAGGTAGTCTAGCCACCTCAAAGGAATGGGGGACAATAGATTGCCTAGGAGAGCCTCCAGGATGTTTAGGTGAGGAAAAGAAGACCCAGGGGAAGAGAAAGAACAAAAATTGAATCCACCCTGTAAGAAAGAGAAGTATATCTTTAACATGCCTGGAAACTTGCAAGGACAGGAGACAAGGATGACCTTTTGGTCATCCTCTACAGCCCATAGTAAAAGAGGACTTGACTAAGTAAGTATGCTTTGAAAGGTAAGCTGTAAAATATAAGCAGAAGGACATTTGAGAAGCTTAATTATGGAGCTCAGATATTCTTTAAATTCAAAATTTCATATTTTTAGACAGGTAGTTTAACTTAGTTAAAACAAGAATGGATAATTAGATGAATAAGACATACTGAACAGCACTAAACGCAGATTGTGACGCATAAGCACCATCAGATGTAACAAGTTTGGTAGAATTTACACTCTGTTCAACTTCATCTCCCTTTTCACCACCACCAGCTCTCTTCAATTCATGTTCAACAATCGGTAACTAAAGAAAAACACAATTACAACTGATGATTAGATAGATCTATCCAACAGATTATTAATTTCTGAATGATTAATAAAAGGATCGTACCTCTCCAAGACCATTGCGGACTTGTTTCATAACTGCTTTAATATCTTCGGGATTAGTTGTGTATTCTCCTAATATCCAGAGAGCAGCACGGTGAACTTTCACAGACTTTATGTATGAGAAATTTTCAAGAAGTTTCTATAACAAAATAAAATTAGAATTTTAATACTTTTGCAATTAAACTGCATTTTTACTGTTATTTCACCATTTATGATCTCTAGGTTGGTTCCAGCCCCTAGATAACAAAAGGCAGGACTTAAGCTAATAATCAGTGATGTTATATTTCTTAGTACTAATACATATTATAACAATTTTTACCTCTTCTTTTCTTCTAAAATAGGGGTGTGTATTATACACATGGGTGCGTATTATACACATGGGTGCGTATTATATATGCTTTAAATGCTTTTTTAATAATAAATGAGCCCCAATTAAAATAGTTCAGAATTAATTAATAATATGAATTAACATAATTAAATCGTTTAACATAGTTCATATACTAACTTCAATTATAAGAGGTTGTAGAAATTCGTATTTATGGACAGCTTCTCTCAAAAATAACAGAACATCAAATGATACATTTTCATAGGTATCGGATAAGAATTCCATTAGTACTGGTATTACAGTTGAAGCTACCTCAGGAAACTGCAAATAAACATAAATAAAATAAAAATATTTAAAAAAAAGAACAATTTTAACTTCAAATCAGTTTCTAAAAAAGCAATAATTGTTTTTAAGAATGTTACTAAAGTGATAAATTACCTTTATGCAAGCAGAATGGAATGTTCTGACGAGAAGTTGCCTGTATTTCCCAGAATCATCTACTTCGGTAGAATTGTTAGTTTTTATAACTTCTTTTTTCAGCATAAGAACCATTTCTTCAACATTACGTGCAGTAATCAAGTCTAGAGCTGTTTATGGAACAAATATTAATACAAACAATTAGATAAACATTTAAAAATAAGTAAAATATAATCAAAGTGCTCAAATTTAGCAACATAAAAATGAATTTAATACATTTGAAGGTATATAGGACACACTCCACATTCCCTTTTATCAACAAAAAACATTTAAAAAATCATCCAAAATCCTTTATGCACATCACATGAAAAAAACATCCAACAATCTTAATTTTATTAGTTAGGATTGACAATAATATTGTTAAGAGCCTCGACTTTGTTTTTTCTCCAATGTGTGGCAGCGATTCATAATGAAAGAGGTGTAGTTCAAGAACTAAACAATGTCTTCACACAAAATAATTGTATTTAAGCTATTTGACTGGTTTCGGCTTTTCTAATGCAGCCTTCTTCAGAAAATCAGTTGATTTTGAAGGGATTTTAAAAGTAAAAGTCAAGTGCAAGTTAAGTAAAAGTACATTAGACTTGTACTATTAAAGTCCCTTCAAAACCAACTGATTATCTGAAGAAGGCTACTTTAGAACAGCCAAAACCGGTCAAATCGTTGAAATACAATTATTTTGTGTGAAGACGTTGTTTGGTTTTTGATCTACACCTCTTTCACGATAATATGTTGAAACGCCAAAGAATTTCTTTTTTATGTCCAGTAATGTTTTGAATTAAGGAATTATCATTAAAAAACATGACATACCTAAAGTGAGAGTCTTTCTTTTTACTTCCAAATCTGTACTGGAAAGAACTCTAAGTACATCCATTACAGAATCTTGCAGTACTCTCTCATGAGTAGGAATGTCTTTGAGAGCAATCAATCGATCGAGTACAATCAATTTAACATTGTTGTCACTCTCTTTAACAATCAAATCAATGTAGCAAGAAGCAGCAGCCTAAAAAAAAAACCAAAATCAGTTTAGTTTATTAGTAAAAGAGGTTTTAGGTGTTAATATAAAGTATACTGCTACCAAAACTAAATATTACCTCATGAAATTAAATTATTTACACACCAAAAGTCATAATTTGATACCTTTATAGCCGTAGGAGCATTTGAAAGAGTAATCAGAGTCCCAGCAGCTTCATACCTAACTGCAGGACTAGTGGAGTTGAGCAAATTGTAAATACATCTAATAAATCTTGACCTTTCTGTGGGGTTTGTGTGGCATACCTGGAAAAATTTAAATAAAACTTAATTGGAAAAATAGAAATCCATAGGGTAAGGTAAATCACAACAAGCTTTGAAGTACAATCAGTTCAGGGAACGGTCAAAACAACCTTCTAAATCATAAGTAAAAAAAAATAATAGCAACAAACCTTATAAATCAGCTCAACAATAACTAATTGAAGGATATCTCCAAATGAATTAACTTGATCAAGACAAGATGCCAGGTAAGTAAGTGCTCTTTCCTGATCTGCATGAAGAAGCATCAAAAAGGCATTTCGCTTACAAGACATATCTTGTTCTCCTTCTAAAAAGAGGGCTATTAGTTCAGGAGCATCTGGTATCAAGAAATCAAAATTCCTAAAAAATCAAAAATATTTATAAATAAATCAAAAAATCAATTTTAAAACCAAAAAGAAGAATTTAATACTATTTAGTAGTAATGTAGTAATTAGTGTGTAGGAATTAGTAGTTTGTAGTTTTTTTAATTGTTATAATTCAACAAATTATTCAATGTCCCTTACTTGTAAATAGTAAAGATGGCCAAGACTGCATTTCGACGTACGTATGACACTCTGTGCTCCAAGCAAGCTCTGATTGCTGGCATTAGAGGCTCCAAAAGCTCGGGTTCTTTTAATTTGCAAAGAAATCTTAGTGTAGATCCTCTCAAGTATTCATTTGGATGTTGCAAATCCTTTAAACAAGTAAAGAAATAAATAAAAACAACTAATTTAACATCTTGATACCTGAAGATGTTCTTTTCCCTCATCTTTCCTCTTAATAATAATAATAGAAGCAAGACGGAAAGAGAAAATAAACTCCACACACAAAGATTAGAAATGCGAATATTTAGATTAACAAACCCATTTTTCTCGGTCTGAATTGATAGATTAGCAAAACGTTTTCTAATATCCAAGATCCCTGGATCATGTCCAAGAGTCAGAAAGTATTTCTATCTCTCTGTCTTCTTCAAGGATGATCAATTCTCTAGTATAGCGCCCCATCTACTGTCGTTCTTTCCCGAAAGACTTTCCTTTTTCTTGATCGTGAAGAAAAGCACGGCATGATTGATAATCATGTTCATTGCCATCCACACAACCACTTTCCTGCACTCTTTCCTTTGGACGATCCGCTCATTCCATCCTGCAGGCTTGTCGTGTGACTACAATCCCTTCGTTAGATGCCATAAACTCAATGAAAGGAATATCTCTATCCGATCCATATAAAACTTATTAGTTGACAAGAATGAAGAGGATTGCGCAACGGGATTATCTTGTAAGATTATAATCCTGATGTTCTTTCCTCTTGAACCCCATAAACTAACACTCTTGCTTGACGGAATCGGCTTTCCTTACGGGAAGCTTATATTTAATAATAATTTAGATATTTAGACAAGAATTGCTATCCATTTTTTACAATGTGTAAATAGTGAATAAATGAAATCTGAGGCCCTTTTAATAATAATTAATAAAATAATCTGGAATTATAAAATTAATAGTAGGTACATGAGTTGGATGGCTGACTCGGGCCGAGCTACACGCATTTATATACCGCTNTGAATTTCGTTTGTGTGGTATTTTGACAGAAGTAAAGAAACTTTTGCACTAATTAATAATTATTTTCGCCTTAAAGTTTTAAACTAATTGAACTAATTAATGGAATTTCATGTTTTCTTTTATATTTGTTCCCAGTTACAACAATATGCTATACCTATGCCAAAAACATATTTATACCTTCGGTTGAATTAACTTTCCAAGTTTCAAAATTTAAAAAAAATTAACTTCAATATTTATCAGAAAAAAATTAATATTTACCTTTCTGTAAGCATCACACACAAGGATCATCTCCTGTAATAATTTTCCATCGGGAGTTGTTTTCGGAACGATTTCCCAAAATATCAAGAGCAACTTCTTCAGTGTATGATCTTGTAATGGAAGTACGAATCTTATAATGTGCATCAATAAGCCAGGCAGTCGTTCTCCATTTGCTATCATGTGGATTATGGTTTTCATCGTTTCAATCTTAGTTTTAGTATCACCTTTTTCTGAAAAGTAGATTTGATTATTTTAATGAGACAACTCAAGGAGAGATCAGAAAACATTTCAAAGAGAGAATTATAAAATTGACAACCTCAGTGCACAATAGTAAGGACACGCAATTGAATTCCTCTACAAATAATCCTTGTATTCAGTTGGTGTTCCGTAGAAGAAGAAAATAATCTAAATTATTACATAAAATTCATCATAACTGCAAGTTCTTGAAAACAGGAAAGTAATTTTTAATTGATGCGAGCTTCTTACATTCAACAAAATATGTATCCTGTCTGTCTGTATATCTGTTTGTCTGTCAGTAACGTTTGTGCCCGACTAACTTTAGTTGAAATTTAGTATACCTGTTCCTTTTACTAATGCTCAGGCTTAGTTCGTTGGACAGCGTTATCCATCTAACAGTTTGCATGTTAACTCTCAGACACTCGCCGAAATGTGAGCTTCAAATGTAAAATTGGAATTTTAGGACAAGAAATGATTCCATCATCACCTATTCAATGAGATGAACATTTTTTTTAAAATATTTTTTTTTTTAGTAAAACCAACAGCGACACTGCTGAAGTGATAAAGATCATGAAGTGATAAAGATCGTTAAAACTATTAAAGGGGACATAAACGTTTTTACAGGGGAGATAAAAAAACGTTTTTACCGATATCTCACATTCTAAAATAAGGATTTTAATAAAACTTAATATAAAGTCTAAAGTACAATTAAAAGATGTATGTAAAATTTCAACTTGAGACAAACAAGAGTTATTTAGCAGTGAAGTGATACATTATATAAAAGTTGAAATGAAGATGGTCGGAACAAGTAAGTTAAAGACTATGTAGAAAGGTACTGTATCTAAAACTTATTGCATTACGCTCGTTTCAATGATAGAGTCATACAATGCCTCTCCTTCCCCCACTACACGGCTCTCTATTACAACCATTCTCTTTAACAATCAACCCATACTGACTAACTATTTTTATAATACGTGTAGAGTGTAGAGCCTTGATAAGAAGTGTCACAAGGGTATAAGGGAAACAGTCTTGTTATCGAGGTGCTCTTTTTTGTTGAGGGTTGTGTTCTCAAGGTTATTTTGGCTATCAGTCGTGTTATCGAGGTTAATGGGCGAGGTTTTCAAGTCTAGACTTGTTCAAGGTACTTTATTCCTGTAAAGAGTCGCGTTATAGAGTTTGACTTCTAAAAACAACTTGTTATAGAGGTTCTGAGTTATGTTGTGAATTGGATAAAAATCCGTGTTACTGTGGTTGTTTGGATAATAACAGTTGCGTTATAGAGGTTAATTTAACATTATGTTTTATGGCAATTTGAAGGGGGATTTGAAAATTGCACTTGTAATTGAGGTTGTCGTGTTATTGAGGGCCGTAAAAGCGAGGTTCTACTGTATCTAAAACTTATAGCATTACACTCGTTATGATGATAGAGCCATGCAATGCCTAGTTGTTACTACTGCATGTATAAAAAAAGTTTAGTGTCACTAATATTCACTAACAGGTCCAAGCCATGGACCTGGAGGAATGCCTACGTAGACGGTAGCGGAAGGCGCTACATAAGTTAAAATTGTTAAAATTGTTATTATCGACAACCCTCGAATTCATATAATACGGTAAAAGATCATAAGCATAAATGCTATTATTTAGAATAATAGTCACAAGAATATCAATTTTTTCTTACCAAGATCTAATTTCAACTGCATTTCATTTGGGGGTTCATTATCAATCGGATAATTGATAATGGTGTAACAAGGTTGTTCTGCTAAAGCCATTTTAACTGAAACAATAATAAAACAAAACATCAAATCAAATATTTATAAAGATAAATCCTTAAAATTTGTTGGGTAAAATTAGCAATACTTTTAGACTGTCTTAAATTATTAAAAAGCAATTTTTACCATTTAAGAAACTACACTAGGTTGAAATTACACTCCATAACAAGACTTTAATGATATCTACCTTTAATAATCATTATTCACCTAAAAAGCTAATAAGTTTTATAAAACAAGAAAGAAATTTGCAGTAAATGCTCAAACTATAGTATTATCCTCAATAAATATTCTACATGAAATTATAAATTTAAAAAATCAAAATGGGCAAAGAAAAAAAAATTACAATGAAATTATAAAATAGTACCACACAGTAAAATAAGTGAATTTTATTTCATAGACTAACCACCAGAGATAGTAGTAGTGAAGTCCTAGTACTATTAATACACGGGTAGGAAGAACCACTTGTTCGAACCTAGCAATTAGGCCATCTTTTAAGCCCATTTTACAATGCCTGTGGTAGAGAATTCCAGCCACTTTACACATCATACCTCTGTACATTGTACCGCCAAAGCGAGTATGGTGTGACCCATATAAATCAGAGCATCACTGCAAGGGATCGAACCCACGCCCTCGTGCAGCCCTTGATTCATTGATGGCTGAGCAGACGTGGTAAGTAATTTAATCCACCACAGGCACACCGGCTCTCTTACTATTAGACAGATAGACCCTCAAATCTTGAATTTTAGCAATCCAATATTTTCCATTACAATCTAATTTAATACATAATAATGTAACGGGAAAGCCTTAGCTAGTATATTCAAAAAAGTGTAGAAGTTAAGATTGCAAATGCTTGAATTTCTATCTAGTGGTGCTTTCTCCCACCAGTAATCTAACAGATTAGGCCCTGGCAGAGTCACACGAGTCTGATCTTAGCTCTGAAGGTATTAACTTTTAACGACCCTAACAACACCAATTAATATCATACTTTAACAAATTCCAGTTACAATAAGTCCATGCTATTAATTTTGAGTTAACTCAAATCATCACTAAAATACTGCCAGAGTTTTTCCATATTATAACTACAAACAAAATGTTGTAGCACTTTTGGCCAAATAAGTCAAGAGGTCATATTAATAAGATGCACTGATAACAGTGCAATAGCTTTTATAAATAATTATGATGTTTACAATTACTATTTTAGATTTAGATTTAGAATTTCGATTCTATGTACCTTAGAAGTAAATTATTGTAAAGGTGGAGGGTCAATGTGGCCACTTAAAAGACAAAAGCCTTTCTAATGATACTCCATTTAGATAAATTAATAAAAACCTTTTCCAATGAAATGTCTATGGCCACGCAACTGAATCAACTCTAGTGAGGTGGCTTTTCCTGGGAAAAATCTAGTTCCTGAGAAAAAAGCTTAAAACGCAGATGGAGAGAGCCCGGGTTCGATTCCCTGCCCAGGAGAAGTTATTTTTATGATATATTTTGATAAAATGTTTAATAACAATTAAATGGAAAACTCCGGGCTAAATAATTATGAACTCGTATATGAGAAAGTTTTTTTCCGAGTTGTCTCAGACCGATTTTTTTACTTATTGACTGGACTATTAGATACCCTAATATTTTTATTTATAACCTAATAGTATCAGCTAATTTCTGTTGAACTCAAAACATTTGCCGTACTTATTATTATTATTTTTTTTTTT
>KZ651045.1:965122-990347 GCA_001010745.2 Gerris buenoi
CCATCCTCGGCCCACCCCTTACCCGCCTCAAATATAATTTTCTTTATTTATAGTTCGTAATATTTTTATCATATTGTTGAAAGTAGCATATTAGCAATGATTACAGTTGTAATCTATTCATAAAATGTTTTCCATGGGTAGGTACTACATTCTACAATAAGATATTACTAATATGATTAATAATAAGCGCAATAATTAATATTAGAATCAAACGGATCCGTTAAATAGTAATATTTATAAACGTTTTTATTTGTGACATCTTGCCCCAGATGCCACAAATACTTAGGACTGGACAGTTAAAAATAAATTCATATAAAATAAATTCATGTGTATAAGAATTTTATTGAGTACAAATAATTATATTTTGGTTATACAAATAAATGCTCTTGCGTTCTGTTACACAAGTTCTTTGTGGGGTTCTTCTAACTCGTATACTAACTTCTATATTATAGCTTAACTAGGAAACTATTTAGAACGTAAAACTCAATTCAAAATTTAATATATGAAAATATTGACAACTTTGACAAAATACTAAAAATAATAAAATAAATAAATAATATTACGTAGGGGCTAAGTCCCTTCATTCTTAAATGATATGACTTTTGTAATTTTTAAAAAAATGAAAAATTATATCATCAATGGCTACCTTGAGCCTGCATTTCATTTCGCAACATGTCAATATTTGGCTTAAAAGTAGTAAAATATTCATACATAGGTAGGTGCATAGTAATATGTTTATGCAGATGTGTTCACTTATGTACCTACTGACAATAAAAAAAGTACCTATAGGTACATAAAGAACAAACGTTAATTTGCACAATCAACTCTGACTAGTCTTTGTCACAGTGTTGACTAAAACTAAAATAAAAATTAAATAAGTAATAGGTAGAAAAAAAATATATAGTAGGGATAAGTAGAGTAGCTAAATAGAGGGGTTTGGCTTTACTATGAATTTACAGACAAATCTCGACAAAAAAAAAAAAAAAAAAAAAGGCTTTTTCCGGAATAATTCTCGACACAAAAAAAAAAAAAAAAAAAAAAAAAAAAAAAAAAAAAAAAAAAAAAATGCTGTGTTAGGAACAAAGGCAAAAGGCCCTGCGTAGAGTTAAGAAACTTGCTGGTAGCACCAACTCTTGATTCCCGATACTCTGTGACGCCTTTCCCGATTTATACCTACCTCAGACTAGCCCTGTCTTATTTTATTAAAAAATTTATTTTATTAGCTGTGTAATTTGACTCGATAAATTTATGTAGTCTGAAACTCAGACCTAAAAAGTAGAAGTTGAGGACCGGGGTGGTGGACAAGATGTAAAGTCCATTTTATAAAAACTGTAACTTTCTTAACGAGGAGTAAGTATTAAAAACACTCTCATAACTCGTTTTCCCCGCGAGTATTTATTTCGTAAAAGTAAATAGTAGGTATTTTCTTAGGTCTGGATGTTTCCGTGGGGGCTATAGGAGGGGGGGGGGGGGGGCTTTAGCCCTTTCAGCCCCCCTATGGGTGCGCCATGCTACTGGTTTTCCCTACCCTTTTTTCCTATCTTCCAGTAAGGAAGTACAACCTAACCAGTAACAGTAAAAACCTTTATAAATAAACGTACATGACTGTGTTCTTCTAAGAAGCGTTTTTGATGTGATATGTGATCCATAATAGAATCATATTTTATTTTGTTGTACTTTTTTATTTATTTATTTTTTATTTATCTCCCCCTTTCTTCTCTCTATTTTTTAGGGATTCGTTGGTAAAACCAAAAAAAAAGAAACCCTTATAGTTTCGTTCCTGTGTCTGTCTGTCTGTCACTCTGTACGGTTCCAATAACTTTTGAACCAAAAGAGATAAAAGCGTGAAACTTAACAGTATTGAAGATCGTTTTGACGCGCACACAGGAAAAATATAGAGAACTCAAAATAATCAGCTGATCAAATTCAAAATGGCGGATAATTCACATCGCGAGAAAAAAATATTTTTTTAAAATTTTGTGAGGGGTATCAAATGAAAGGTATTGTTGAGTAGATTACAAATATATATACCACTTGGGGAAAGTGTTTAATTTTCGGCGCCATTTTGTCCAAAAACATCGAAATTTTTCGTGTCCCCTCCCCCCCTAAAACCATACTTGCGCTATTTCTAAAAATATATAAAAATATGCAAAGTGTGCGGTCTGCTGGGCCATAGAAAAAATAAGATTAGCAATTCGTTCTGTGTACTGGAAATCCAAGATGGCGGCTAATTCATGTCACTCGAAAAAAAATATGTTTTTTAAATTTTGAGTGGGGTATCAAATGAAAGGTATTGAAGAGTAGATGACAAATATATATAACACTTGAGGGTAATATTTCATTTTTCCCGCCATTTTGTCAAAATAATTAATAATGCTGTCAAAGAGGAGCAGATTTGGAATAATAATTTGGAATATGTGTGACTGCAGACAGGTTTCGTCCTCAGTTTACACAGGAGGAATCAATGATGTAAAGTCAACTGTAAAGGACATAAAGAATTCAGGCGATAGACATAGTTTCAACTCCAATTTCTCCTTACCAAAGAAAGGGCCACACGTTGTTTGTCGAAACTGGTACTCTAGACCGACACTCTTTACATGGCTGGACCAAATGTTAACGTTAACAACCCTTAAGGAGAAATAGAAAGCTTATGTCTCAGCTAAAAAGGGAAGCTCTAGAGAGGAGAGATGAACTTTAGTACTAGCGAATCTTTGCAGGCAGGATAAATGTGAAGTGGTGAAAGACCCAAGGAAAAATCCTCAAACCGTCGTCCATTGCAGATTATACCAAAATATGGGAGCTGTCGACCGTACTGACATTATGCTAAGCTTAGTAGAGTCAGTAGATCAAACAGCAAAGTGGTATATGATGGACCTCGCCATTTTGGATACGCATTCACTTTAGGGAGATATTACCAAAAAGAAGGAGCCTTTGGCGCATTCTACAAGAGTTTATACACGTGGCTGCCCTGGTTCAACAATTTATTATTAACAATTTGTGTAATGTTGTTTAATCGGTAACTTTTTATTCACTCAACCCAAGACTTTACCGGTCTGTTAAAAAGAAATAAAAATAATGTTAAGGCCGAAATTGCAACCTTTAACTTTAACGTTCTGATTCCTGCGGGTTTCCCTCTTGTTTGTCCTCATATGTCTTTTTCACGAAGATTTACAGGGTTGAGGACTTTCAGATGTTTAAAAAGAGGAAGAATAAGGGGGGGAGGGAGAGACTAAGAAAAATATGAAGAGGGAGACGGGAGAGCGAACGCAATCGGCGTGAGGGAATAAGAGGAGTTGCGTAACTTAACAGACCTGCCACGCTAAGGCCCATATTCCGAGGCAAGCCAACGTCCTAGGCGAGCCAAGTTCGTCCTATGGCAATTCATTTATGTCATTTTAGAATAATTTTTGTTCCAAATTTTGTATACTTTTCGAATATTTATTTATTTTCCCAAAACCTTTTTTAAAAAACACTTTTTTTGGGGGAGGGGGTGTTCGACATTTGGGGTTTGCATGGGGAATTATTATTGGTGGGAAGTTAAAAATTCGGATGTTTTTATTTTATTTATTTATTTTTTTTTAACACAGTCAGCTCTTCCAGCGTGACAAAATGAGCCACGTGTTCCCACTTTTTAATATTTGTCCATTTTGGCAATACTTAATCGGCAATTTTCATGAGCAACCCATGAAAATCGCCAAAAAAATAACATGTGACGAAATATTTTGTCTGACTTGAAACATTATTTCTCTTTTTGCTCATGGCACTAAAACTTTTTTTTAGCTATTTTTTAGAGCAATTTATTTGTGTTCCNGATCTTACATCTAGTGACTCTTTCCTCTTTTTGCACTTGAAACAGTAGCTAAGAGGAAAACTGTTTGAAGACGACGAGGAACTCAAGACTGTTGTTGTCTTTTGGAGAGGAACTTTTATGCAAAGGGGCTAAGACGTCCTTAGACGTGAACGGGGATTTTGTGGAAAAGTGAAGTAGGTTTGTAGGGCACTAAAAATCGCCAATAAAATCTTTTTCTATCGAATTTATTCTTTATGACCAACGGCCCTTACTTTAAAACAGTATAAATTATCTAGGCTGATTCGACAGTTTTAAACTAGGTTTATACATACACAATAGCAAGGCTATATCTTAGGACATTCGACCATCCAATTTTTAAATATGAAGATCAATCCAACTGTTATCAGATGATATGAATCTGATTCAAAAACAGTAATCAATCTTTCCCCCCAACCCCAACAACTTGCATAATCTAAATGAAAAATAAATGGATTAATTATTACCTAGCCTTATATCTGCCTAATTTTAAGGTAACTTTCCCCGAGCTTGTCTTTATATGTGTTGCTACTTCATCAGCTGGCATTGATAAGGTATCTTGACCATTTACGGCTAAAATGGTATCACCAATCATAATCTTCGATTCCGATACTGCACTACCACCAGGAACCTAAAAAGAAATTACGGTTGCAATTATAAATGTGTAAATTTTGGAAATTATTTGATAAAAAATAACGAAGAACAATATTTTCAATCATCATCTGACACTTACGATTTCATTTATGAAAACACCCTGGCCGCTTTTACGAGCGACCAAACAAATTCCCAATCCTTTTCCACCTTTTTTAGCGATTTCAACTTCAATGGCATCGTATCCCTGAGCAGTATCGTAAGAACCTTCTCTTCTAAACACCACCATTCTGTACTGAAATCATAAAATAATAATTTTTAAACACAATTTGGTTAAGTTGCATTCAGCGATTTAATGTTATGAATATTCTCGTAAACATGTTTTTGGGTCTAAAAAAATCGTAAGACATGATACGTTTCATAATATAAATAAATTATAAACATCGTCCATATTTACTTTATAGCTAGACAAGAAGAATCGTTATTTTTAGAGAAATGAGTTTATTACGGTAAACAATAAAAGATTTGGCAACATAACTTCCCCGTTTTCCTCAGAGCCACCATGTAAATTGCTAAAAAAGCACAAAAAATAAAAAGAGGCGAAATATTGCTCATTTTTTCAGGTTTGAAGAGGCAACTTTGATACGCCATATCTCATTTAGATAAAAACCCTGAAACGCTTTCATTAAAAATCATTGTTTCTATGTTTTGCCTTTATTAATGTTTTAATGTTTTCCATGGCCAGCAGCTGTTCATTTACCACCTTTGATCTGATTTTCTCTACTCTAACATTTTAGAATATATAGGGGGAGAAAAAAAATTGGTTCTACAAATAAATAATTACAAATATATTTCAGTTGTTTACATTTTTTTTTTTTTTTTTTTTTTTTTTTTTTTTTTTTTTTTTTTTTTTTTTTTTTTTTTTTTNTTCACTTCTCTTAATGAATTTATCTTCAAAGGTGTACGTACCATGGTAACGTTAACCCAAAGCAATGCCACATGCCACCTTTGAAGATGTTTATGGAAGAATCAATTTATCGGTGTTTCATCTAATGAAATACAGTTTCTACTGGTAAACCTAAATCTTTATTATTGAAATACATTCACGAAACATCGGCTTTAGCAAAAATTATCTTATCAAGGCTGTTCCGAACCTATCTGTTGCAGAATTCGGTATGACTTATGTAGTCATTTATCATAAATGTTTGTTAATTATGAGCATAATTTTATTGTTTGTGTATAGAGAACAAAGGCAGAATAGAGAAAGATAGAGTGTTTGGTTAGAGATCGGGGCCTTAGGATGTCGTGCAAAGGAAGTGAAAATAAAGGTATACCAGATAGAGCTTTTGGTGTAGCTTGATTAGAAGGTGCTTTATTAGAAGCTGGTGAAATAACGAAGAACAATATTTTCAATCATCATCTGACACTTACGATTTCATTTATGAAAACACCCTGGCCGCTTTTACGAGCGACCAAACAAATTCCCAATCCTTTTCCACTTATATAATTTATTTATTTATTTTAAATCAAATATACATAATTGAGTTTGAACTAGTGATTGGTTTTATATGCATGTATTTACAGTGAAAAAATAATTTAATTGCCGAGTTCCGACTGTTATCAACTATCCTCTATTCCGAGGCACTACTTGGTCGTTCCGTTCTGCCTCGCATCACCTTTCCATCCTTCAGCTGAAATGAATAAAAACAAAACTAAATAAAATAAGTACAATGCTAATATTTCAACTGAAAAAAGGACATTGTTTACAAGGAACTGTAAATATTTCCCCCAAATATTTTACCTACTACATTAAAACGTAAGGGCCGTTCGCTTATATTTAAATATTGGTAGGTCTGAACAAAATGCAGGCAACAGCGTCATCTAGAAGTTAGCTAAGCTTTGAAGCCACTGAAGCTATTGTTGTAATTTAGTAGTCGGTAAATGCAAACAACAATGTCCGTGAAAATAGAGTTCCTGCCAGTTAGGAAGTGTGTGATGTGATTCGGTCTTGTGTACAAGAGGCTCATAAGCTGCCTAAATCCATCGGGAGTGGTGCTTAGCTAATGGACCCACAGTAATGTTTAAAAGAAAGTTAAGACTTAAAAAATGTGGATGATGAAGAGCAGAGTGGCAGTCATAGAATTCAGACCAATGAAATCGTTGAATGAATGAACCATAAACTGCGATCTGATCGACTATTGGTGATTATTGCTCAGGCTAATAAATTTCCTCTTGTTGGAGGCACATGAGCGTCACAGAAAAGCTCGGATATCATAAAAATCGCGGAAAATGTTGATTGTAATACTCCCCCTCCACGCGCGTCCTCATTCTAATGCCTGAACCAAGGAAAAGTTTCATGATTTTGGTTATGAACTTTCTGATCGAGTGATTGTGGGTGTGGGTGCCCTACACTACAGTCCTGATCTTACATCTAGTGACTCTTTCCTCTTTTTGCACTTGAAACAGTAGCTAAGAGGAAAACTGTTTGAAGACGACGAGGAACTCAAGACTGTTGTTGTCTTTTGGAGAGGAACTTTTATGCAAAGGGGCTAAGACGTCCTTAGACGTGAACGGGGATTTTGTGGAAAAGTGAAGTAGGTTTGTAGGGCACTAAAAATCGCCAATAAAATCTTTTTCTATCGAATTTATTCTTTATGACCAACGGCCCTTACTTTAAAACAGTATAAATTATCTAGGCTGATTCGACAGTTTTAAACTAGGTTTATACATACACAATAGCAAGGCTATATCTTAGGACATTCGACCATCCAATTTTTAAATATGAAGATCAATCCAACTGTTATCAGATGATATGAATCTGATTCAAAAACAGTAATCAATCTTTCCCCCCAACCCCAACAACTTGCATAATCTAAATGAAAAATAAATGGATTAATTATTACCTAGCCTTATATCTGCCTAATTTTAAGGTAACTTTCCCCGAGCTTGTCTTTATATGTGTTGCTACTTCATCAGCTGGCATTGATAAGGTATCTTGACCATTTACGGCTAAAATGGTATCACCAATCATAATCTTCGATTCCGATACTGCACTACCACCAGGAACCTAAAAAGAAATTACGGTTGCAATTATAAATGTGTAAATTTTGGAAATTATTTGATAAAAAATAACGAAGAACAATATTTTCAATCATCATCTGACACTTACGATTTCATTTATGAAAACACCCTGGCCGCTTTTACGAGCGACCAAACAAATTCCCAATCCTTTTCCACCTTTTTTAGCGATTTCAACTTCAATGGCATCGTATCCCTGAGCAGTATCGTAAGAACCTTCTCTTCTAAACACCACCATTCTGTACTGAAATCATAAAATAATAATTTTTAAACACAATTTGGTTAAGTTGCATTCAGCGATTTAATGTTATGAATATTCTCGTAAACATGTTTTTGGGTCTAAAAAAATCGTAAGACATGATACGTTTCATAATATAAATAAATTATAAACATCCTCCATATTTACTTTATAGCTAGACAAGAAGAATCGTTATTTTTAGAGAAATGAGATTATTACGGTAAAATTAAAAATAATGCTTCAGGCGGCCATTCACATTGAGATATATATACTTGAGAGGTGTACAGCTGTAAACCAATACAGCTGAACCCGTGTCTGCTATAAAGTTAAGAGTTAAGACATAATATCAGGTATGTATAATGTTCAGGTAAACTGGTGCGGTTTACCTCCCAGGTACACCGCAATATGAATGGCTTGATACAAAAAAGTTGAACCATTTGGTTCTAAGAAGAACATTATGTATTTATGCCTTAATATACCGCAAAACGTATGATCAGGGCTGGATTTACGCATGGGCCTTGGGGGCCCGGGCCCCTGGCGGCAAATTTTCGAAGGTGGCAAAAGGCGGCAAAAAGAAAAAATCATAAAACATATTTTTTGAATATTGGACATTACAATATGATTTATTCTTGTGAAACATAAGTATAATATTTATTTATTTACTAATTGAACGTTGAACTTTCATATTAATTTTACAGTTGTGTACTGAGCGCAAGTGTAGGTCAGTAGGCCTAAGTTTTTATTTATTAGTGTATTGATTTAAAGTCAATATACGACTAGAGTATCAAATTAATGAAGATAAAAAGCAGCGATTTCTTTGCAACAACTGTATGCAAGTGATATTGAAGAATCATCATTTGTCCTTGAGTGCATACATTTGAAGGGACTTTTAGTTCAAAGCAGGCAAGAGGGAGATGGAGATAGCGAAATGTCACTGTCAGATCTTAATAGATTTCTAAGATCTAAAAAAATTCTGGACCTATATCCCANGTGCTTGATTTTTTTTTGTCATTCGATACCTTCTTTATCTTAAGAAATTTGTGTTTGATTTGAATTGGAGTCACAAATTTTAATTTTTCATGACAAAAGTACAATTTGCATAAATTAATTTAAACTTAAAATTCTTTTGGGGCGGCTTTTTTTCTTGGGCCCCTGGCCACCAAATATGTAAATCCAGCTCTGCGTATGATAGTTTATTTCTTCTTTTCCTCCTGGTCTAACTCTAATCTTGCAGCTCCCAATATGATTTCCACCTGACGCAATCTCATCAAAATAACCCTGTTATTCGCCTCCTTTCTTGCTATTCTTACCTATTTTTACCTATTTCCCTCTCAGTTTATTAAGCACCTTTTGCCTTCTTTCTATTACATCAAGCAAACCTGTAATTTTCCTCATCTGTATGTCTTTAATCATTATTTCTAATTCTTATTCTTATCATACTACACTCCATTCCATACTGAATTGTAGACAGAATATGCAAGTCTTCTGTTTGTGGTAATACTCTTATGTTAAGTTATACACAAGGAAGAGTACCAAGATAATTTGATCTTGTAAACATTCTTCTATAAAAGGAATACCTACATATCTTTGTTAGAAGCAGTTTAATACACACCAAACAAAATTAAATTTAATCAAACTCACATACAATTTTAATGAATTTAATTGTTTTACTATTACTTACTTTTGGTGTCCCTGCTTTTATAAGATTATTGACTTTTTCATTTGTAATGCTCCTACAATCTTCTCCACACATTTCCAGTATTTTATCACCTGGTTTTAGCCGCCCATCTTTACCTGCGGCGCCATCCGGATAAACTTCGTGAACAAACACACATCCCTGAAAGACATAAGTCAAATGTTAGTTTTATTATGTAGAAATAATTGCGTAATGTTTTCTTGGACTTGACAGTGAGAGCTTTGAATAATGCAATCTTTTAAGATTCTAAGCAGCATTTTGCCATTCTGGGTTGTTTTCAGGAAAATTCTGAGGAAGAATTTGCTAGAAAGACAGATTTACTCGTATTTAAACTTCATACATATATTCTAAACTAGCTTCAGATTGCAAATATTCTTAATGGCCTGGCAAGACAGAATGTTGTTCTGTTGTTCACCTTATATGAGTTTCAGTATATGATTTTATAAATAACCTTATCCTTAAGATGATTATAAAATTTCGATGTTCCAAAAAGAATATTGTATCATATAAATGAACTCATCTTCTTCCTCAAGCAAGAATCTTAAGACGCAGGTCAACAACAACACGTTATGCGCTGATAATATAATATATGCATTGATAAGTGTTACCAGAGGAGTGTCAGATCCGCCGACGACACTGAATCCAATAGGTAATTTGTCACGGGTTATCTCGATTAGGCAATCGGAGGAAGGTGTAATGGGAGCTGTAGCGGCACCTGCTTCATCCCAATCACTTTTAGATTTGACACACGGTGATTGGCCCCCGCCGCTCTTACCACTAGGTGTACCTTGACATTCAATCACAATTTTGTTTTTAGTTTACACTCATATTTTATAATTGATACAATATGATTCGCATTCGTATTTACAAATAAGAATAAAAATAATAATAATAAAATATAAATACTTATCTATTTAATTAACAAAAGAAAAAAGTTGTTTTTGACCCAATTAACAAAAGAAAAAAGTTATTTTTGACCCAAGGCGGGGACACACTAGACTAGATCATTCGCCCCGAATGAGCATGCGTTCGCCCCGATTTGCTTGGAAATCGGATTGGGCGAGCCGAACGGAAACGCATGCTCATTCGGGGTGAATGCTCAAGTGTATCCCAGCCTTTAGATTTCTCTTGTTCGTGGTACTTACTGAGATTATTAAAAAATATCCTAAAACTTCTACAAGAAGCTTTTCTAAAACTTCTCAACAAGTTAATGCCTGTTTATTTAAGCAGTAAAGGCAGCAAGAAGTAGATAGAGGAGAGGATCCATGAAAAAACTTTTTTTGCTAAAAGATCACAGCAAATGTCGATGAATTCTCGTAGAACCAACTTTTGCTAAGCAGATATAGTTTTAGAGTACTGTCTTCCTCAGATACATTTTTAAATCAATATTTAAGACGTTTACCATACAACCAATGTTGATAGTTCTATTTCTCTAAAGGGCAAACAAATAGAGAAAATAATGACGTTAGTAGATACATATTAAGTATCAGATAATTTCTAGGTTTAATGTGATTGAATTTATTGGCTAGATTGTAATAGCTATTCTTAAATAGAAAGGCTATTTTACTTCTTATTTTTAAGTTATAGATTTCTTTCGACTGAATCTAGGGTTGGTAAATGATTCCTCCATTTCCCAATGAGAAAAAAATGGGATGAAGAAAATGAGGTATGCTATAAAAACTCCTTTCTTATCTACAAAGCATAAATAGATTTGTGTGAATCCGACATTTTCTTTGTTGAAGTCTATATTTTACAAAATGTTTACTGTTAAAAATATTTACCGCTGGTTAGAAGAAAGTTTTGACAATTCAAAATGAAACGTGTGCCAATTTAATTGGGTAACCAAGTAAAAAATTACCACATAGGCTTAATAATATAATATATTCGTCAATATGTTCTGCAATATTAAAATGTAAGTTAAATCAAATTATAATTATGGTTAAAAATGGGAGACAGACAGAGAAAAATAGACTCCAGCGCCGGGACTTGAACCACGGGCCTCTATATTTCCAGTATAGCGCTCTACCAATAGTTGGTACAGCGCTATACTGGAAATATAGAGGCCCGTGGTTTAAGTCCCGGCGCTGGAGTCTATTTTGCTCTGTCAGTGTTCCATTGTTAATAATTATAATTTGATTTAAATTAAAATTCAAACTTTCCGCAGTATGAATATTACCTAAAATTTAAAAATGAAGTTTAAAATGTAAGTTTTGCATAGGGCTTTGGCCACTTCTAATAGTCACACAATAATACTTACAATTTGTGAATGAAGTACTCTGATATAAGAAATAATATAAGAAAATTCTTAAAATTGTATTAGAAAAGTAATCACATTATCGTATTTTATATTTGTTATTTAACCTGCATGAAAATTAGAGGAAAGAAACCAAAGAGGTTACAAAAATATATACAAAGAAAGCAAGCAATTTTCATCTCAAGTTAGCAAATGAGGATTATATCTGTTTATACAAGTAGTTTAATAAAATAACAATAAACTGTGAATGTATTTATATCATGCAAGAGGATGTGTATTCATTCCTTTATTTGTTAAGCATCGCTGAGGAGATTGGCCATAAGCTTTTTAACATTAAAAAAATAATAAATGCAATCATAAGTGCAATTTCAGATTATATTACAAGATTTTATTTTCAGATTATTATTGTTTAGAATCTAAACTTTATATTCTAAAATGAATCAGAAAAGTTTTAAGTTATGAAACAAAAACAAATCTTGCATTTTTTTTCAAAAACGGTGTCAAAAAAGCTATGCAAAGTACAGCGTTGCAGAATTAAATAGGATTATAAGGGACAGTTTAGATATACAGTAAAGATTTAGAAAAAGAATGTATAAAGAACTGTTAAATGGATTTACAAAAAATAGTTTTTAAGACTATATAATATTGAATTTAAGTTGATTGTTGAGTATATGATGGAATTTCATCATATACAGGTGTTTGGCTTATATAAAGTTTTAAGCCATTATTAATTTTGAAACGTTGCGACCCTTCGTAAGGTCATCTTTAGTCACGATCATGAAAATCCTCATAAAATGAATTTCTTCTGTTAATAAATATAATAATTTTAATTTGTTTTTTGATTTAAATCAAATTATAATTACTATTTACAAAGGGAGACAGTCAGATGTATAATTTGATTTAAATTAAAATTTAAACGTTCCGTAGTATGAGTACTACCAAAAACTTAAAAATTGAATTTGTTTTTTGATTGAAAAATAACAATATTAAACACTACGTACTAATAATCAATTATTGAAGTTTTAATTTGACATTTTATTTGATTAAAATTTGGGATATTTTTTCACGTTATCAATACTGATTTATGTATTTCAGCAGCAGGGAAAAAATATATGATGAAAGTGATATATTTGACGCGATGGTTTATTGTTGTTTGGGAAAAAGAAATGCTTAACTTCTAACAATATTTCAGATGGTTTATAACTCTCTGGTTACAGCCTTTATACGTACCAATTCTAAGAAGCGTAAGAATTATGAAGAAGATATGACAAAGGAATGAAGATGGAAATTAGGGGTATTGAGGATATTAAGTTGATAGGCAAGCGGAGTTAGGAGTAAATATTGTTCGAATTTAATGACAATAAGTATTCATGTTATTAGTTTTCCTATGAGTATAATATTGACAATTATGGCAACGTAAAACACAGTTGTTTCTTTAGACATGTGTGCTTATTTACTGTTGTTTAAATAGCAAGTTGGAAACGTTAAATAATAAAAGGGACTTTAACCTAAATGCTCCTTTTTTTGTGCGACTCCTAAACTTACTGCATAAGGCCCAATTCACACACGAGTGGCGCGGCGTGGCGCTGGTTTGTGGTTTGTGCCACCTCCCACCTCTATATGCAAACTTAGGAGTGGCGTAGTGGGGGCGCCATTTGCAACCCTCTGCCACGCCATACCATGCAGATTGGGCCATAAGCCATAAGTTAACATAGAGGTGGCACAAACCAGCGCCACGCCACTACCACACCAGTGCCATACGCCACTCGTGTGTGAATTGGGCCTAATGCGAACGTCATGAAAACTTATAAAATGTCAAATGAAGCAGAAACCTAGTTGAAAGAACGTTTTAGAAACGTTCAATACATTCAACACTTAAAATACTCTAAATCGAAACGAGTAAAAGGAAGACCAGTAAAACCATTTAATATAATGTTCTAACCCATGCGAAAATATTGTAGGTACCCTAAGTAGATTTAACCCAAGCTTATTCTGATCCAACCAATATCCTACCTAGATTTTAACACAAGGGTTAACATCTAAGTATGAATCTAAAACAATTTAGGTCAAGTTGCCTGTGAACTGTAAAGCTCAACGATTTGCTATTTCACTTCTCTTAATGAATTTATCTTCAAAGGTGTACGTACCATGGTAACGTTAACCCAAAGCAATGTCACATGCCACCTTTGAAGATGTTTATGGAAGAATCAATTTATCGGTGTTTCATCTAATGAAATACAGTTTCTACTGGTAAACCTAAATCTTTATTATTGAAATACATTCACGAAACATCGGCTTTAGCAAAAATTATCTTATCAAGGCTGTTCCGAACCTATCTGTTGCAGAATTCGGTATGACTTATGTAGTCATTTATCATAAATGTTTGTTAATTATGAGCATAATTTTATTGTTTGTGTATAGAGAACAAAGGCAGAATAGAGAAAGATAGAGTGTTTGGTTAGAGATCGGGGCTTTAGGATGTCGTGCAAAGGAAGTGAAAATAAAGGTATACCAGATAGAGCTTTTGGTGTAGCTTGATTAGAAGGTGCTTTATTAGAAGCTGGTGACACAGGAAGCTCGCTTTTCTTCTCCTCTTTCTGAGCTTTATTAGGGCTGCACACGGTTAGTGTGACAACTCCTTCGGTTTTTTTCAATGTGTCAGCAGCCTGAAAAATTGACCATAAATTGAATTTAAAATGTGTTACACTGAAACAAATCAATGCATCGATCATTCTTCTAAGACAGTGATTCTCAAGTAGTACGCCGTAAGATATGGATAAATGTGCCGCTAAAAATAAAATACTTATGCTAATAATGAGACAAATTATGTTTTTTTGTTGTTTTTTTCTCAAAAAAAGAACATGAGTAACCGACGCTGACACTCAGTCTTTAAGAGCAGCGTAGCTATTCTACATAAATTAATTTTAAATTTTAATGAATTCAGCTATCGTGTTCGTCAACAAAAAAATCAATTCGAAATCATTCGATGAAATAATTCAACTGATGTGAAAATTTTTAAAATACAATGTACAGGGTGTCCCCAAAAAACCACTTTAGGATCTTATAGGAAATTTGATGCTGCGCAAAAAGGTTCCTATGAACATGGGGGGGGGGGGGGGGGGGGAAGAAGAGGTTGTTTGTTCAGGTAAGCACCCAAAAAAAATTATTTTTTTTTTTTTTTTTTTTTTTTTTACGTTAATCCTTGAAATTATCAAAAAAAAAATATGCCTTTTGCAAAAAATCACCTAGGAGCATACCTTGTAGGGAATTCTGCGTCAAAAAAGACTAATTCTAGGTCTGCTCAAGAAATCCCCGATCTGTAGCAAAATTCCAAATTTCTATACGTTCATTTTTGCAATTAATGAATTGAAATATCTTCTTATTTTTATTTTTATTTTATTTATTTATTCTTTTTTTAATCTACATTTTATTTTATAATTAAAAGTGTTCCCTACAAGGGTTGCTTTGAGGTGATTTTTGGTAAGATATAATTTTTGAGTTTTGAAAACACCCCAAGTTCATAGGAACTTCTTTTTCAACGTCAAATTTTCTATAAAATCCAATTTCCTATAAAATTGTGCAGGATCTTTTGAGGAGACCCTGTATATTCCAATAATTTAATTTAATTCAAAATAGTCCTAAAGGTCAATTAAATTTTGAAGTAAAAAATAAATAAATCAACCGAATAAGTTGCTAATTAATTAATTAGAACTAACTATGCACTAGAGACTACTCATGAATATTAGTAAAGTAGATCACGGATTACTTTAACAAATATGAGTTTCTTAAACTTTGTCATTGTCTGTACTTTTATTAATATTAATAACTTGTGTAGAATTTTGAGAACCGAAATAATGATATGTGATGATTTTTCTAAAGATCTCGAATATAGTCAAGAATCACTGTCCTCAGGCATTTATTAACGACTTGCACGACTAACGTAAGTTTTATTGAACGAGTACTCAGCCGAGTGTACATACACAGTAGGACCACGTTCATCCAGACGAATTCAGGCACAGGGTTGTCCAGATTAGCGGGATTTCCGGACTAACGAGGTTTTAAAAAAACTCAAAACACATTTAAAAAAAAATGGGTTAATAGGAACTGTATCATATCTTGTATTTGTAACATATCTATGGATGAATTAAATGTACAGAAAAAAAGTGATAATTTGTAATTTTATGTCAATGTGAAAGGTTATAATATATAATCTAAATCAGTTTCCAACAGCTAGCTATAGATTAGGATTGTTCCAACCACACTTCAAACTAGTTTCAAAATGTACGACGCATGTGCATTAGCAAAAAACGTTCAAGTGTGGTCCGATGCGCATGCGTCGGACAGTTTCAAACCAGTTTGAAGAGTGGTTGGATCAAACCTTATACTGAACATAGCATCTTTTAAATTTACATTTTTCAGTGCATTGTCATTGGGCACAGGGTCACCAAGGATGTTTTTAAGAAGCGATTTGTGGAACAATTTTCATTGCTGCTGGCATTCTCCAAGAAGGACCGTCCGAATTACCGAGTGTCCGAATTAATGAGGTCCTACTGTATATTTTCAAAACACCCATGTGAGTATTTAAACATCAGTTGTCAGTTTACAGTTTGTTGTGAGTTACTTGCCAATTTTTACTTAATGGATATGTTCACCCAGGTCGAGAGGATCACAGCAGGTGCAATATCACACAGTGTTAGGGTGTCATCTATTAGGTAGTAAAAGTAAAACAATAGAAGTCTATTCACACTTCTTTCCTTATTTACTCAGTTTAGTACTTAGCTTAAATACGAAAACTCTTCCCGGATTAAAAGAAAAAGATGTCGGCCAGTGAATAAAAGTTTACCCTTAAAGGATTACAAATTCTTGCAAAATGTGTCACACATACATGCAAGCACAACAAATCGAGCTAGAAAATGTCAGTGTATAGTTAGTGCTTAATTCCCAGATTGAAATAGTGAAGAAAGATGATCAAAACGGAGCACAAAAAAAGCAAACTTATTTGTTAATATAACCATGCTTTGATGGCCTCCGCTGTAACTTGAATCGATTTTAATTCAGTGGGTTTGAAAATGTTATTATTTGGAAGTTACAACTCTTAGATTAGGAGAATACATTTTTGTTAAGGTTAAACCCAAATTAAGCCCGATGGCACGAGTTCCCAACCCTAAGTAGACCAGTTCGATGGGTCTATGGAAACTAAAGGGAATCGGTTATTTCACCTATCGACTAGAAATGTGTAATTGTGAAACATGTCTCACCTCCCTGGAGTTCGAACCATCGACAGCTGTATCGGTATTAACCTTGGTGTCAGGGGGAAGAATTGCGAGAACGCTAAACACTCAGCTGCATTGACTCCCTAAGAGAACTCTTAGCTACCAAGCAAACATCTGAGTTCTGTGAGCCGAAATTTTACTAGAAAGCTACAATTTTTTGGTATCCGCTAATCAATAAACTAATAGTTGCCGCAATAGTCCAAGATGTCCAAGATGAATAGTCCAAAGCCTACCTGATGGCTCTTTACTGCAATAGTAGTGATGGGTTGCACTTACACAGGTCAGCGCATCCAATGAGCTCATCTAAACTAGTTTATAAGACCACCAGAAAAGGGTATTTAATATTAAATATAACAAATGTGAGCTAGAATCCCAATGATCTTCTCTAACACCCACCAGTATAATAATCTCATTTTCAAACTCACTGATTATCATCAATTGATCACCTTACGGCATTGTGAAAAGAATTAAGTCTACCACACTGTGATTAGAGGGAATTATGTGTTCTCTAAATATTTATTACCATTAAATATTATTTGTTTATTCTCTTCTACAGGTTTAATTGAAATATTCAACAAACCCTTTTTTTACTTCAAATGTCTCTTTCAATATTTACAATAAGACTTACAGTGTCATAATTGGCGCCCATTATGTCGTCTTTATTTACGGCCAGTATCATATCTCCCACATTGAGACCAGCCTGTAACATAATATTAATAAAATTTAATCAACCAGTTTAAAACAGGCTTAACATAACAAATACATAAGATTAAAGAAAACTATAAACAATAAAAATTATTATTACATCACCTAGCTTGTGCAGTAAACAAAGTTATACATAATTAAAATTGGTCAAGTAACATGGCTGAAAATGTTACTCATTTTGAAAAATAAAAAGTTAGTTATGCATCAATAGGAATATTGTATAGCAGGACCTATTATAAAATTATAACAATGGACGCACAATGAATTTTTACCCCTATTCACATAACATCGTTCGGCATTAAGGCACTACCGCTCTTTGAGGTTAGAAAAATCATTAACATTTTATTGGTTTCATTCCTAATTTTAATTCTGCACAATTTGAGCCCTATTTCAACTTCCTATGATAAATAGTACAGGCGCCATTTCAATACAACGATAAAACTCGTAGTATTAAAATGGCGCCTGTACTATTTATCATAGGAAGTTGTAATAGGGCTCAAATTGTGCAGAATTAAACTTGGGAATGAAGCCTGTACTTAGATTTTTGATATCTTGCTTAGAACCAATAAAATTTTAATTTTACTGTTTTTCCTAACCTCAAAGGGCGGTAGAGCCTTAAGTTGCTAGTGCAATTGAACTATTAGGCTCCAGAGGGGGATGACTGAAGGAGAGATAGAGATTAGCATTAACTGAAAACAGTATAATAGGACTTAGTTATAGCAAGTAGGTAGAAGTTATAGCAAGATAATAATCTTGCTATCATATCGTCAAATTTTTAAGATATGTTGTCTTGATGAGCATGGATATTGGCAGGCTGAATTCTTTTTTCGTTTCTAGAGGAACAGAGGATTTGATTAAAATCAAATGAACATGTGCACATTGATGATGAACTGAACCTTGGACCAATACAATAACACAGACGTACTGACCCATGGTTATTGTGGTTGATCAGATTCCCATGAAATGAACAAGTGGGCAGGACTCTGATGATGTACTAAACCTTGAACCAATACTTACAATAGTACAGGTTATTGTGGTTTAATCAGATTCCCAGAAAGTCCACATTTGGACACTGATGATGTACATACAATAATACAGACGCACCAAACCTTGGTTATTGTGGTTCAATAAAATTCTAGTTTAGAAATAAGATTTGTTTTATAAAAAAAAAAAAAAAATGATTTCGTTTAACTATATAAAATTACAATGTTATTTTACCTGTTGTGCGACGCTGCCATCTTGAATATCTGATATAAATATACCTTGTCCCACTTCAGCATGTTTACCTTCAATGATCATGATTCCCAGACCTTGTCCGCTCTGGAAACAAACCAAACAAACCGTTTTTAAAAATTATCACTCAACTGGTGGTTTACTCTTGACAATAGAGTTCGTACAAATATTAAATTGAAAAAAAAAATTACCTGTTTCTTTATTGTAACAACACGTACACCTTTAAAGGAATCATAACTTTGTTCGAAGGCCTGAAAAAGATAACGCATAGAGTAATTAATATTGATATACAAATAATCTCAATCTAAATCAAACAACTTATACAATACATAAAAGAAATAGTTAGTTCTACTTATTATATTTTAACATATAACAATAAAAGGAATACACTTTAGAATGATTATCATTGACTTATGTATAGCAACAATTAAAAAAAACGAATGTATAACCACATACGATATAATATAATTTATTCATTAAATTTTATGATCTATTAATTACCACTTGACAGTCTCAAAGAGACACTATTTGTCAATATGCCTCAAGTAGATTTTTTTATTTTACCCAAATCAATTTTAATTATATGGGTAACATAAGAAAGAAACTAATAGTATTTCCCTAATTGAGGGATTCTGGTTTGTTCTGAAGTCGATTCTGGTTATGGCGGTAAGCAGTAACCGCAAAGACTGGAGTTCACTCTGGGAATTTAGCAACAACTGCTAACATATCTTCCGGAAACATGCGGCGATAAGGCTGGTACCCTACCTCTCACAACATTTTTGTTTTTACTATAGTTGCGATTTGTTGATTTATCTTTGATAAACTAATCAATATAAATAAGGACACTCATTTATAATCGTATTAAAAAACCTTTAATATAACAGCCTGTTGAACAAAATGATGTACTTTATATGAAAACTCTTATTGGAAAGACCAATGTCAATTATCTATTCCCTGAGTGGATCACTTACATTCATAAATATGTTAAAGTAGTTTTACAGATCGTGACGATTTGATATAGTTTAAATAATCGTAAACCCTATTAAAGTTGTATTACTTTAAGTGTTAGGACATGGCTAGCACATCCTAAACTGATTTGCCATAATATAAAGCGAGACAGTACATTTAGTACGTCTTACCACTCCTAAACTTAGACATTCTCGGAAAATAATATTCCTATCAATCTACCAAGGTAAATCCAACATAATCCAAACTTTAATTAGTACGACATACTAAATTATGGAGGCAATAACTCACGCATTACAAATCATTCTAAGTTTAAGATAGGAATATTTATGAATAAGAAGATTATAGATCTTCATCTCTTAATTTGATTTTAAAATAGCCACGAGAATACGTTGCCACAACTATCCCTGACATCAGCTAAACTATTGTTTATTTTTAATTATATTATATTAAAAGAAGCAGATAAAAATAACAATTGAAAGAGCTTAGTGTATGTTTGTTTTTACGGACAATAACTGGCGTACAAATTGCCGAACTAAATTTGCCACACAGATGCATCTCAGCATTTGTGACAACTGTATTGCTTTTTAAAGTATCACACAAATATATTATCTAAAGAGCTCCTTCCTTAAATTTAAGTTATATTATATCCACTATCAAAAGGTTACTTAACACAGTGATCCTGAGAATTCTTATTGTATGTCAATTACTATTTTAGATTGTGCTACAAAGTAATTAAGATTAATTGAAAACCTACTTTATCCTGAAGATAGAACGGGAACTGAGTAATAGGTCGCACAGAAAGGTCGTCTGAATTTGTTTTCCTGTAATAAATAAAATAATAATAACAATATTATCGAAGTAAAAACAAATATTTTATCAGATAAATGACCCATATTGTGAATTATAAGTATAAGTGACATAATTTGGAGAGTTAAACGAGTGGATAGTGGGGATCAGTCAAAATAAATAAACAGTTATCTAATTATTCATTTCTTTTAAATAATTAATAATTTAGGTTTGTTCCATCCAAGCAGTCCGCGGATCGTCAAGGTTATGCGCGAAGGATAAAAGCCGTTCCAACCCGACTTGTGACAGGGTTACGTAATGTTCTCCAGACTGTTCCAACCCGTTTAGGGATCGTATGAGAATAGTTTACAGTTCTGTTCAAACGATCTTCTGACAATACCAAGTACTGGCTCGTATGACATGCACAGTTATGTCAATCGTCACACAAGTCAACAGAAAGGTTCTCTAACTGTTATGTTTCCTTGAATTTATTTAATAAATTATTAAAATCCTTAAAGCGAACCCGATCCAACGAATTATGATTTTATTACTGTACAATCTTAGCGCATCCGTATAAAACCCGTTCCAACCTAATATGATTTTATCACTGTACAATATTAGCGCATCCGTATAAAACCCGTTCCAACCTAATATGATTTTATCACTGTACAATATTAGCGCATCCGTATAAAGTCCGTTCCAACCTAATATGATTTTATCACTGTACAATATTAGCGCATCCGTATAAAACCCGTTCCAACCTAATATGATTCTATCACTGTACAATATTAGCGCATCCGTATAAAGTCCGTTCCAACCTAATATGATTTTATCACTGTACAATATTAGCGCATCCGTATAAAACCCGTTCCAACCTAATATGATTCTATCACTGTACAATATTAGCGCATCCGTATAAAGTCCGTTCCAACCTAATATGATTTTATCACTGTACAATATTAGCGCATCCGTATAAAACCCGTTCCAACCTAATATGATTCTATCACTGTACAATGTTAGCGTATGCGTAAAAAAAACTATTCCCGAACGATCCGCGGGGTGATACATAGGAAAAATAGGGGGGTTGGAACAAACCTTTTATTTAATTGATATCATATTTACATTACTAAAAATAATCAACGTTTCGGAACAAATTTTACTAATTATAATAATGTGGGCTTAAGCCTACCAAAGGTTTTATACAACTATATGTAATGGATGAAACGGGGTTGTTGTGACACTCAATCAGCGGTATAAACTTTATAATTGATATACGGAACCGGATGGGAGCCACTTTACTTAGGTAGTAACCCATTTATACAGCGATGCTTGATAAACAGTCGGGATAGAACATTAGTCAATTTACATTCAAATTACTGTTTAAATTTTACAGTTAATTTTTAAACTCGATAAATTACAAAAAATATTTCCGAGAGTATTTATTAGATAATGCTTAAGCACGCGCATTCCATATTAATTTCAATATAAAAGGGAGTTGAATAATTAATCTGATAAGAACTCAAATATTGAGTTCACTGTTGACAAATGCGTAGATAACGGATTAAATAAACGATAAACTTTATCATTAAATTTCAATTGGTTTTCTAAATATTTATTTACATAACAAATAATTTAGGTTTTTAGCGATAAACAGTGTTTCTTAAAGTTGTTATAGTTCAAGAAAGCCATGGGTGTTACAAACATACTTATGGATATGATTATAAGTTTGATTTTATGGAATAAAATGTTTTTGTTTAATATTACGGCTGCTTGCTGCTTAATAAGATAACAAAAAAAAAATGCATTTGAGATAAGAGCATCTCTCCCTTTCTATGGGTAGCACATCTCGCTATGAGATATTTATTTATAAAGCAGGCAAAGCAGGCCAATTATTAACCAATAGTTGCGACTTTACTGCGAAAAATGTCTGCTTTACTCTTATATTACTTTTTGTAATATTATAAAATATTACAAATAATGTATTATTTACTTTACAATAAACCTTATTATTGAATATTATTAATTAAATAAATATTGGCCAAATATGAAATCAATCCATCTGGCTTATCATCAATCGATAGTCTAAAAATAAAAATTAACATATCTCTTTCTTACTTTCTACACAATTTTTAGATTTAGATCAAAATAGGTAGGCATCTTCCAATTGTTTTTCATATAAACTAACGCATAAGATATTTTATTGTTAATGAACTTAATAAACAAATTATTTAATAACTTAATAAACGTCTGGGCTCCTCGCCTCGTGCGGTAATCGAAATTATTTTCCATAAGTATTCATTATCTTGTGTACTGGCTAGGACTATTACTAGGTTTTGTTTTGACCTTATCTTATTAATACCGTTCCACGGCTTTCCAAGCCGTCTGGACTAGGGAATTTCTTCTCGACTTCTGCTAATGGCCATATGTATCTTGGTACTTCCTCTTCTTGACAAATTAGTATGTCTCCAACACTTACATTTCTTCTTGGTTCCATTCCATTTGGATCTTTCTTGAAGCCTAGGCATACTCGTATACTCCTTCCGCCACCTCCTCCAAAACTCTTCAAAAGGTGTTGTACCCTTTTCCAACGTTTTCTTATAAATGATCACCTGGATTATCAAAACTGCCTTGAAGAGAAGCGGAGGCTTGGGATTGATTTGGCGTCAAAGATTAGGCAATCAGGATTGGTTACGTTTTTAAGTGTTAATAGTTGACGATTAGCTCACATTCATAAAGTAAGGCCCTGAGACAATCGCTGGTGATTTGATTAACATAACATCTAAAACTTATCGAACCGATCCGATAAGTCTCTCAACTAATCCTATCAGGACACTTGCTTTAGGCGTATTGAAGTTCACGAGACTCATTTGCTAGGTAGGACTGGATTTCGACAAGTACGAGGTTCTTATACTCCTTTTTTTAATTTCTCTGAAGCCCCAACAAAGTTCGTACCACGATCTGACTAGTTTAATAGTTCCTCTTCTAGAAGTGAACTTTCGTAGGGCTATAATAAAGGAATCTGTACAGCTCTCTGGATAGCTCTCGAGGCAAGGAAGGAGAACAAGACTCCGTAGGCTTTTCGTGTCGGTGGCTGTTTTGCACAAGAATAAATACTCAAATTTGTCTTAAAAAATTGTTCATACCAAATATTGTTATCTGCCAAATTAATAAGTAGATGGGTGCAAGTAATTGAAAAAGGCATTATATATTATTATCCATGTCTGTGATGCTACATATTAACTAACGATGTGTCCGACACAGGTACTTATCCCATTTGCGACAAATCCTGATTTTACTGATGTAGTATTTGGATCAGAAACCCAGTCAAATTTATCAGCCAAGTATCACTTAAGCCACGACCAGGCAACCACGAACCACGAATAGGCCATGTTCCGCAAAGAGTGGTAAAACACCTGATCCCAAAACATCGTTGGTTACTGATATTAAAGACAATCTAATAATTCTGAATTAATTTACTGGCTTTTAATTAATACCTAAAATTTTCTGATATGAGATGACTTTTTTTGGATGATATGAAATGTCATTACTTACATTCAGTTATGATGTCATCTTTCCAATTTAGGTAAAATGTGAATCGCATTTTATATTATGTCTTGTCACAATCGCAGATATCTGTCTGGGAGTTTGTAAAACAGCAAAACATTTAAAAGAAGATAAACGTCTGTTTAATAATTATTATACAATGACTATTTCAGAGATGTTAAGACCTTTTCCAGAGCTGTTATGCTTATTGTTAGCTCTTAGTATATAGTAAGGTATTTTTCTTGTACTCGAATACCGTAATTATTAAGATCAGTGAAGGCTAGTCTAATTATAAAAAATAAAAAATTAGTAATTACTGATTGATGGTTTTAAGTAAGATGTGACGATTCTAAGTACTTAATGCTAATCCATTATTACTTAATAGATTAGCAGCGAATTGTTTTTTTTTTTTTTTTTTTTTAATTTTTACGTCAAGCGTGATTTAAAATTATGATGCCAAATGTATGTACTCTTGGAGTCACCGAAGAAAACCATTTTTTTACACGTAAATTATAAAAAATGTAAATTATGTGCACAAGAAGTTACATAAACTGTGTTCTCCCTAAAATTGTTTTAAATTTATCGAAATGAACTTATGTGCTATTAGGTTTATATGACTTTTCAAAGCAATAAAACTGATGTAATAAATAAAAATTATTTTATACCTGAGTACAATTATTTTATACTTTGGTCCTGGTAAGCCTTTTATTATAGCGGATGCGTTTAAATGGCATCTATTATGCACAACTATACCATTAACCTAGAAAAAAAGTAAAAATAAATAAACAAACATAAATGTTTAGCAAGTAAAGCCAAATAATGGAAGCCTGAATTATGTTTACTTGTCTACAAAATAAAAGTTCAAGTGGTGTAGCTAAATGCCGAATATTGTTTGCAAGAACTAAGAAGGCTTTGAGTAAAACCGATAAAAGTTATAGTTATCCACAAATCAACCTGTATTCTATTATCATTTAAACTACAATGAAGGTTATATTAATTATCATAGAAATTTTTGTCAAGGCTTTAATTTATC
>KZ651045.1:990530-1003247 GCA_001010745.2 Gerris buenoi
GATAAAAATATTTTTTGGCAAATAAACTGCATTATTAATCATAAAACCTATATAGTATGATGGGTTTGTTTTATTGTGACAACATTAATGATTCTAATGGCCTAACTATGATAACAAATATAAGTGGCAATTAAAACAAAAATTGAGTGATAAGATGTTAATCAAAGCAAATGGAGAGATCAGCAGATTTTATCTATATCTTTATTTATATTTCTGCAGATTTATTTATACCTCTTCGAAGTCATTAATACTTTAAAACACGTTTCACCTTTCAGAGAATCGACCCAGATTCCCATCAAATTTTGCATTAAAACATAATTTTAATTGTTCGTTTATCAGGGGGGAGAAGGGTATGGGGCTTGTAGTTTGTAAAAATGAAAACTTTTCATACGATGAAAGCTTAATTTGTTGAAAGAAAATATTGTTATGAGAAAAATAAATAACGTATTACGAGTAATACTCATATAGAGTAATAATTCATATTATAATTTTGATTTAAAAAAAAAAAAAAAAAAAAATCATTAATAAAAAATGAAAGTTTTACCTCGAGGATTTCGTCTCCCACTGCTAATGTGCCAGCAGCATAAGCCTGGCCTTCGGGGTAAAGGCCACATATAAGTGCTGCCATTCTATTTCTATCTTTATGTCCTGCTAATGCTATACCCAATCCACTCGATCCACTCTTTTCTAACTCGACTAAAACTATTTCTGATCCCAAATGTTCATATTTTTTTAACGCCTTCTCTGTAAATTAGAAAACGCATATTGGAAAAAAACAGTAAGAAACGCAGAAGTGATAAAACCAGAAAAGGGTTGTTCCATCTGGCTTTGAGATCTAATAATATAATTACATTACAATCCTACTATAAATGAGAGGGTTAGAAAAATAATATTTTAAGGCATACCACAGTATCCTGGAATTGGTATTTGGGGCATTAAAGGAAGATTTAATTTGAAAAAAAAATCTAACGAATAAGTGGATTATAAAAAGTACTGTTGTTGAATATCGAGGATGACCGTGTAAAAGAGTTGATAATTGTTGGACTTTTGTCACGCAAATGCCTTCTATTAATTCGAAGGAAATGTAGACAGTTTTCTTAACCCTTTTCTATAATTGCATGCTGATAAAGGGAAAATTATCGATTGTGGCAATCATTTAAGTACTGTACAAAATATCGATAATTCTAAGACCTTGACCAAGGCTTATAGCTCGACTGTTAACACGTCTTTAGACGCCAGCCGATACAGACTGTCACTTTCTCCGTAATAGATATAAATTACAAATCATAAAAAATCCACAATGCACGCGATTTAACTCGAAAACGACACTAAAGAGAAAAAGGGTCCCACTTGGAAAAAGATTTACGGTTATTGTCTTGTGTATTTTAGAGTTTGCCGGAGTACGGTAACGATGCATTCTTTGCCAGGGAAAGTCGGTACAAAAAAAACTGGGCGAGGTGTGAACATGACGTTGGTGATTGCAGAAAATAAATAGTACCAATATCTCAGTGCTCAGTTAGATTGTTCGATTGGTACAAAACAATTGTAATCGCCAAAACGACTGACTGTTTTGTATAAGATGATCGCTGCCTTTATTTACAAGGATATAAAGAATTTATAAGACTTTTGACTAGAACAAAAAAATCAAAAAATAGGAATTGAAAACAGTAAGAATTAATAGACGCCAATAACGAAAAATGTTAGCAAATAATTGGTATAATTCGTACTGGAGTTTATCGCGTGCATTGTATGTGCTAAGGCTAAAAGTTGAAAAGGATAACATTGTTTATATACAACGTGGCAGGTTTTTGGAAAACTGATTTCATATGATCTTTGGGATCCTCAACTCAAATACGTAAATTTGAGGTGCGGATACAATTATTACTCCTTATAATGGAGTGCAAGTATTTTACATGAAACGCACCTCCCAAAATATCAAAATCAAATAAATTACTAGCTTAATCAATATGCATGACAGTTTAAACAAAAAATTATAAAATTTAAAAAAAAATCTACAGGAATAAGCTCAAAATTCGAAATCACTCAATCACACATACGAGTATTTACAAAAGGCACTAGATCATCAAAGCCGATATTTCAACTTAATCAAAGTCCATCAGCAATCATGAAGGAATAATAATCGATAAAATTAAGCTATATATCAAATCGAATTTATCAAATATTAGTTTTATCAACTACTACTATCTACGATTATAAAGGGTCAATCGAAACAACTTCGAACCAATTTGCAAAAATATATAAATAAAAAATAAAATAAAAAGTATAAAATAAATACAAAGATAACTTCAGTTATCTTTCATATGCATATTAGTATGAAAATGGAAAACAAACTGTTAAAAAAAGTTTGAGCTTTTTATAATAGATAAAAGGATTCAAATTCTAACTTGAAGTACCTACACAATTTTACATGTGCAGAATAGATGTAGGGATGAGTGATATATATAATTAATTAGATAATTAATTAGATTACTCGTAGCTCATTAGTTTGATTAGTTTATGTTGATTTGCTAAAGCTGAAATTATTAAGCTGATTATTATTGTTACGGATTCAAATTATTTCTCTGTCATTCCGGCTTTGGGTGAAGAATCGAGGCACCACACTCATCTGGAAAACAGTTAGGTCCTGTGATGAAGAAATCTGAACAGTCGAATACGCTACTAGAACTCATCAAGTTTTAATGATCGCCGCTAAAATTAAATATTATCGATTTAACATTTAAAAGATGGAAGACTTTGTACATATTATATTAATATAATTTTTATTCCAAAAGTTTTTAGAAGAAAAATTCTTCAGAGTCTAACATGTATCATATACTGAGCCCTATATCAAATTTGTCAATCTAATATAAAGGGGGGGGGGGAGTGCAGCATCAATCACATTAATCGTCACAAAGGTTGAGAGATAATATGGTGTATATAGCGACATTTTATAAAAAAAAATGTAGTAGTAAAACACAAGTTCTTGATGCAGCATTCGTTTGGTGCACAACAATTTAAGTAAATTATCATCACAAAGGCCAAACTATTCTAAATTATAATGCGGTAAGGAATAGAAACAGATAAGTTTTTTGTTTGTTGCAGTAATTTTATAATTTAAATTAATATTAGATCAATAGAATTTTATCAGATTACACAATTTAAAAAAAATGGTCCAAAACATATTTCCTGACATTTCTCCACGAAAGATAAACGGACCACTCATCCATTATGTTTGTCCATGAAGTTCATTCATCGATGCCAGCAATAGGTTGAATGATCATAGTGGAAAAAAACTATGATGTAAACAATAGCGCAGCTCTAAGCAGCAAGCAAAAATAAATAATTTGATTGCAAGCAACTGGACGAATGAAGTTTATAGACGAGACTTTAAGTCAGTACAAGAACCTTCGTTCGTATTTCAATTACTAAAAGACAACTTAGAAAACCCCCACTTATATATATTTTTTCAAAAAAAGGTAATGGATTTGTTCAAAACTATATAAGGAATATTTGAAGATTTAATAAAAAAAAAAAACTATAATCATTCTTTGTACATTAACTAACCCATCAGATACAATTTATTAACATTAACATTTGTGAAGTGTAAATTAGTATTTAGTATGTAAGTAGAAAGTAGACCTTAATATATTTACTATTCAATTTAGACATTTAACATATTTTAACCCTACAGTTATTAACTCCTCCATCGAAGGCTTAAAAATTCATGTTGGGAACGTATAATATAATACCAAGAAAGAGGTAGAACCGATTTAAGCAGCTTCTTATTTCACCATCCTTGCTTAGACGAACATAAAAATAACAAATTATACTTTATTATAAATAATATGTTTATTCAAATTCATAATTACAAGTGAATAGTCAAATATCTAAAAGTTAATTTAAGAACTAATTCTAAAGGAGTTATTAAAGCAAAGCGTTAGTTACCGTGAATTTCTCTAAGGATATTGATGTTAGTGGGACTTGATGTGGTGTCACGGGGTTCTACACCGACTAAACACTTACTGGTCGTATAGCCGAATTCATCTTCCTCTTCGGGATCTTCGGCTTTCTCTTCGGCAGATCTCTTTACATTACCTGCACTCGCTCTCGAAATCTAACAACAGCGTAAGCCATTAAAAACAGAATACTTCATTATTACGATTGAAAATTCCTAACTTGTACACGTCAGTCCAAAATAAAACGCGATAAGACTCTTGATTACTTCCTCCGGAGTAGCTACGTCTTTCACATGATCAAGTAGCACAATTGATCCAAAAGACATCCCTATGGGAAATCCTTTTGTCCAAATTTTATCCTATCCATAGTCGTTAGTCCACAGGTTCTAGAGTTTGGTCGAAAAGAACTGAACCTTTCGTTAGAACCAGCTCCTTAAAAAGAACAGGTTCCCCAAAGAACCGTTCCGTAATTTAAGAAGTTTTGAAAGAACTGGTTGTAATCAGAATCGCTTTAGTGCAGTGATTAATATTTCAATGAAATAGTTGAGAGGGGATGCAGAATTATAGGCATAGAACTAGATGATAGAGTGAGAGGGTAGAGGACCTGACCATGTCTATGTCCCAGTCATTGAAAATATCGTATAGAATGTGTGTGTTATTCTACTACAATACTGAACATGTGTGCAAGGAGATTGCAAGATCAAACAGCTGACAGATACAGTCACTTAAATATTTTACTATTATATACATAAACAACTCAGCCTAGTCCTAGTCTTATTCTTCTAGTTAAAGTTTACTAGCTCTACCCCTTCCCCTTCCCCTTCTAATCTTTCTTAAAGAACTCCCTCAAAAAATTCTCTTCCAATAATAAAAGTTCTTCAGTGTTAACAGCTTCAACGAAATGGTTCCGCTCCAAACAGTTCAGTTCTAACAATTCCCGTGAAACCACTTCCGTTCCAGTTTTCCTCAAATAGAACTGGAAGCACTTGTGATAGTTGATCTTTTGATCAACTTGATTCTAGTTCTGTATCCTGCAACCTGTGTATCTGTATCTCACTTTAAAAAAAAAANTCCCATCAAATTTTGCATTAAAACATAATTTTAATTGTTCGTTTATCAGGGGGGAGAAGGGTATGGGGCTTGTAGTTTGTAAAAATGAAAACTTTTCATACGATGAAAGCTTAATTTGTTGAAAGAAAATATTGTTATGAGAAAAATAAATAACGTATTACGAGTAATACTCATATAGAGTAATAATTCATATTATAATTTTGATTTAAAAAAAAAAAAAAAAAAAAAAATGTTAAATGGCCGGAGGTAGTATAGAGAGCAGGGGTGCGATCAAGAACTACTACAAGAAGAGTCCTAGGCTAACAGTTCCCTAATGGTTCTTTCGGAACCGTTCTTTGGGGCTGGTTTTTTTCTAGAACCGGAAAGGTTCCACGAAAAAGACTGTTTGGCAAACCTCTTATAGGTTCCCCTTCTGCCAGCATTTAGATGCCTTTTTGGGTCATCCTAAGGATAGCCATTGGTCACGGTTACACAAGTAGGCCCCATTAAGCGTAATCTGTGGATATCCAGCTATGTTCACTCTTGGGCTGCTGAATGAAACTATTTTTTTGAAAAATATTGTAACAACATATCTATATCTGGTTTTTGTATTGTTAATATGTTAATAATATGTAGATGGATTTGTTGATTTGGTTATTTCAAAGTTGAAATTGATTCATAGAGTATTTTAGTGTGTGTTAAATAGTTATATTTTCCATACAGATTTAACCAGAAATTATTTTATTGCGTTATACAAAAGTATGTGTCCAAAGGTTCTCTAGTGAAGAACCAGTCTGGATTACACGAAAAATTTCCAATTGGAATTAGAATGTCTCGTGGTTTAGGGTCTAGTAGTAGACCGACTGCTCATCGAGCATGAGGAACCTAGCTCAAATTCTGCAGAAAACGCAGCAGATTTTCTAGTACTAACAAAATCTATCATAGAATTTACTTAGGGGTCAACATTAAGGAGTAATAGTGAAAAAAATATCGTAGCTACAATTACTCATATAAATTTTGTCACAACAGTTCACTATTTAAAACATTTGCTTTTTGAACATCCAGAATTTTCCTTACTATCCACGTCCATTATCAAACTTGCTACCATTCACGGGATGTGCCAAAAGACTAAGGTATTCCAGTGGATATCCTGTGGAAAAAGTCGTGCTACTTAGGGTCCAATCCCAGAGTAGGCTTCGTCATATGGATTTTTAGGCTTGGCCATTTGGATTTCTAACATAGCTGTGGTATTTTTAAAAGAGCCAGTTCGCAGTAAAGCTTAAAGCTGTTTTGTTGCTCCAGTGAACATGACTGTAACTCTATATTTTTTAACATTTATTGAGATAGTAAATAAAACAATCGATAAAGAAAATAAACTAATTTATTATTAGAAATTATTTCCAGCTTTATCAATTCTTATGGCACATCACTTTATAACGCAATTTAGCTTAAGTTGTTTTATAGTCAACGTATGTTATGTTTTCGTAGAATAACTGGAAGAGCAAGTTTTTGTGTTTGAAGATTAAAAGTCAATTTCAAATCGCATTTATGAATTAGTTACTCGAACGCTTTTTTGCTCCGGAGAATTTAAATATTGTAGCTGATTGTATCAAAACCATTGAATAAGTGGTCGAAACAAAACACAGAAAATATTTAGATTATCACAATTCTATGAATATATATAAATAAAAGCAAATTAAAGAAAACTTTAAAGGTAACGTTACCTCTACACCGGCAGGAGTTCGAACTTTACTTTCGAGATCTTCTTCGTTTGCGTCATCATCGTCGCTTGATTCGCTTGAATCAGACACAGCCTTCTTGATTGGAACCTTTTTATGATTTATTGCACCGTTACCCTTATTTGGTATTATATCACCGGTTTGAAGATCGATATCCTTTGAACAAAGATAAATTGCTTTAGATTTTGATTACAATAAATGCATACACATTAGAAGTGTGATCTTTAAGTACACTTTACCTCGATTACTTAAACTGAATAAATATATTATAACAGATGTATTGTATATTAGTAGCAAGGAAAGGTCATTACAGCGTTCCAAATTTGTTTTACGCTGCGCCAATCAAAAAAACATTTTCTTATTAATATCTATAAATATAATAACGCAACTACAGCCTACATGCTCTTTTCATATAAACAAATAAAAGATGTACCTATTATAAAATTACTTATATATAATTTTTTTATAACATACCCGATACACAAGCGATTGAACTAAAAAATTCACTGGATTTCCAGCCGAACGAATTACGTATACAGCAGTTTCATGACTGGCATTTGTCAAATCAATACCATCTACTTGCAATATTCTATCTCCAGTCTAAAAAAAAAAAAAAATATAGCATTCCCTGATAAATACATAATTCAAATGATATTTAGAAGAAAGAGAAATATAAGTTAATTTATTTGCAAGTTATACCTTGAGAGCTCCTGTTTTTCCTGCTGGGCTATTTTGTATGACATTTTTTATGAAAATACCAGAAACTGTTGAGACAGTCTTACGAGAAGTATTGTAAAGATCAACCTGAAAAATAAAAGTCGTAATAAATTGGTACTTATAACTCTGCAATAGAATACAAATTCATTAGAAAGAAATTATAACCATAGCTTCCTAAAATTGATATTAAGAAATAAAAAAAAATAATAATAATATATTTATGGTTTGTTAAAATGAAAGATTGTCGATCAATATTTTGCAAGCGAGTTAGATAAATACGTAAGTTGATACAGACAAGACAAGATTGAAGATTGTGTTTGGTTCGTATTGCAGCTCAACTGAAATACAACAGATCACCCTTTCATAACGAAATACAGTAAATTATGATGTATATTATACAGTTTGATTGCACATAATATTTATAGAGTTATATATGATTGTTATAGCTTCATTGTATATTTTTACGAGTAATTTATTTGTGTCATCTTTACTGTATAGATAATGTTTAGAGAGGAAGGTAAATAGGTAAATATGGCGTATACCTTGCCACCGACAATGCTGATTCCGAGGCTTTTCTCCGATTCCCTGAAGACCTGGACGGAACGCTGCGGCCCCCAGTGTTTGGCCAGGATTACAGCAGCGCTCGATCCCTGCGTCACCGTCATTTCACTTCCTTTCAAATTCCTATTAAAACTAAACACTTCTGATATATCTACGCAGTTTTTATTAAGTATAGGTTCGCTAACACCTTTAGTTAATTCTTTACCTAATTTGATATTAAAATTATTTAACGATTCTAAGGAACTAGTGATCAGACTGTCTAAAAGAGGCGATTTGTGAGCAGTATCGTCCGGCACTTTGGTACGATCGAAACTTATCAAACTTTCTAAAGGGTTCGTCCTTTGCGGTACACAAGTGGGCACGACGGGTCGTGTAGGTTCGATCGGTTCCGACGGTGGAAGCTCTGGTTGGTCAGTCTGCTCGACGGGACTAGTGTCCGGCGGAGTTTCTTTCCATGTCAGTGGTTCGGGTTCCTCCGGCACGATAGCCACCGACGTAGAAGTCCTTTCGTCTAAACAATCACAGTCGACATATTCGCTTTCCTTGTCGCTAGGCGAATCTCTTCCGACGGGACTACAAAGCGCGGACCTCGTCCGCCTTTCAATAGACCCTCCCCTCGCAAGAGATAAATCCCAATACCTGCGCAATCATAAGAAAATTGTTCACAAAAAGAAAAAACGGTTGATTAATTAAAAGCTATAAAGTGATCTACATTTTATAATAAATTTAAATAAAATAATAAGTAAGTAAGTCTAGAAAAAACTCACTTTGAAAAAACCTTAAATAACTTTATATTTTCTTGAGAATGGTCAATTTGATTAAAATACTCTAAAGCAGTCTTCTTAGATATATATTTCAACCTGAAATCAGTAAACGCATATACTAAATATTTAAACTAACCCATAGGTAAGCTTTGCATTACATATTACATCTAAAGTATATCAATATTAAATTAATGGAACTACAAAATATCAGGGAACCAACAGTTTCATTAAATTAAACATGATCTTATTAAACACTTGCATACTAAAACATATTAATTTTGATAAATATATATTTTTTTTTGAATGAATAAAACATGAGCAAGTTATAGAGCAAAATATCAAATATTGATTGAGAAAAAGAAGTATGCATTATGTGGAAAAAGGATTGCTTGTAAACTACTTTGTAACTGTGTATCCATAATTATTATTATTACAGACGAATATTTAGCTATTTAGCAGTTTTCAAAACGGATTATAGAGCATCGAGAGCTCGAACGGAAAAATATATTTAATATTTCGTCACCCAAGGCTAATTCAGATGCGTCCTGAGATATATTCAACTAACTTTCCTCTGGCTATTTTCGAGGATCTAAATGCTCCCATTAGTGGAAGCAAAACTTTCGGCCCCTCTTTTATTATGACTGGTAGTTTAAAGTCTACCTAATAAGATATCGTTCAATCAAATTATCCAATCTTAGTGATAGGACCATGATAGATGCACGGAACAATGATTTACCGTACCGGCCTTAAAAATTAATTAAACAACCTTATATTTTATGAATCGTAGAATATTAGTGAAAGAAGGTCTATATTAGTAAAGTCGACGCTATTGATTAAATTTAGCAATATGAAAGGACTTACCCTTCGACGTTGTAGCATTAATAACGGTATCCAGTGCCGTGGCAAAGTACAACTGAGTCGATACAAGAGGCGTAGACGAGCCTATAGCTAAATCCGATTAGTTGTATTGCACTGGGACTCTAAATAAATAAACTGGATTTGTTGGTCGACTAGCTAGAGGCCCTGTGACCCGATAGGGTTTCATCTGGGCCCCATGTCATCTTGCCTTTTCTACAAGTCTAGCTCGCTTATACCTTAGTAGAAATTCACGCGTACAACAGCTTTTCAATGTCTACTTCTAAAGACATAATAATTTGATTACAGACATTGCTTCTCTAATACCGTTCCACTTTAGAAGTTTTGTTTTGTCGATTTTAAATTAATCGAGAAAATCCTAAACATGAAATAAATAAAAACTATTATGTAAAACCTGCGATAGTACCAAGTACTGAAGAGCTTTTGGTAAATGATAATAATTACATTCGAAGAGGAATAGATATCATCATTTCCCATTCGTTTGTTTAATAAAATGCTTAAATTCGATGTAATAATATTACTCATATCTTCTAGTGTATCTGTCAAGAGGGCAACCAATAAATACGCTATTTAATGACTAAATACTAGAACGTTTCCGCTTTCTCATAATTTAACTTTATATAATAATAATCAAATACATACAGGTTTGCTGACAAAAATGCTGAACCCGAATCACATACTTGTTATCTTACCTAAACTCTAAACTAATACCTAGAATAGGTATGGTATCTTAGAGAAACAGAACTCGGTAATTTGAGGCTACAAAGCATAGCTGGGACAGACTTTGTAGAAGGTGCCGTTGAGATATACATAGTTCATAATTCGAGGATAGTTTCGCATGTTGGAAAACTTGGAATTTTATAATACACCTAACCAGTAGAATAGGAAATTATACGTTTTTAAGATAGTCCATATAGGTAAATATAAGGTTGAGAAAAAATCATTTAAAATATTATGATAAACATAGAAATTTAAGTAACAGGTACTACTAGTGATCTCTAATCAATACCGGGTGGAATAGTTACATTGTATATATGTACCACAGAAAACAGTAATTTAAGGGGTAAAAAAAAAAAAAAAATACCAACTGACCCAAGCCCCAAGCTGGGATTTTAAGTTAACTCTTTAAATGACGTCTACAAAGATGCAGACGTCCCTCATAAGCCGATTATTTTTTCTGCTGATTATACCGTAAGTAAGCTTAATGATCTAAACCTTAGACCGTCCGACCGAGAAATTTTAATTTTAGCCTTGAAATATTATCTTGGAGAAAAAATTATCTCGTATCGATCATCTACAGATCGAAATTTACAGACAGAGAGAGATTAATAATTATGGAATAAACGTTTAGCATGAACTAAGAAACCTTACTAGAGCTTTGAAAGTAGTGCAAGAATTCGATCATAAGCAGCAATTTAAGTGATAAATCAATTAAAATAATTATTGATCCCAAGAAATGTTCTGATAAAAACATTTTGTTGGTTCTTGGTTTGAAGTGTGTTCTATATCTATTAATCTGTAGATAATATAATCGAGACGAGGTAGTTCTTTTTCCTATCATCGACCTATTTGAAGGTTAAAAATAAAATTTAGGGATTTAAAAAAAAAAATCAAAGAACAGTTCATAATAACTTTCCTTTAACAGTTTAATTAACTTTCCTACAAACTGCTGTCCCTGGGTGAAAATAAATCAAATATTCCTTCATAAATGATTAATAAAACAAAAATAAAATCATATTAATAAACTTATTTGGGATAAATTGTCTTACTTGATAAAGGTACTGGGAAGTTGAACTTCTTCGATGATTCGCTTAATCTCATTTGGACTAGAATTTCTAAGACATTTATCATTTATCCAGGTAATTATATCACCGACTTTAAGGTAGGTTTCAGCTGGAGAGGCCACTCCTCCAGATGTTAAAGCGGTTACGATAGCTCCATTGAATCCATCTTCTAAACTTTCCAGCGCAAACCCTTAGAGAAAACACGCATTAAATTTGACATACATTCAACTTCGTGGAAAAAAATAACGGATCATATTATTTACTTAACACTATGGCTTTAGCGTGGAGTTTTATGGTGTTATAAGTTTCCCCCAAGACACATAAATTAATCAACATTTTAGTAAACACTTTCGGCAAAACTTTGCATCGAAGATTTGGTAATTTAAGCATTAACAAGACTCGTTAAAAAAGTTATCGACCTATGGCTTATCCTGGACGTTTGTAACAACTTGAAAGCCAATAATCAAAAGTGATAATATACTATACATCTAATCTTATCATTGCTCTTAGAATTATTTCCCAAATTTACTATTTTCATTGTTATCATCTGTACATATTTGCATAACCAACATCAATTATTACACATTATAATTACCGTAGTCTCGTTTATCTATATGAATCGTTATTTCTGATTCTAGCGAATCAAGTAAGGCACAAGCAGAAACTTTCTCTCCCGGGCTTTCTACGAATTCACGTTCCAACGAATCGCTCATCTCCGGTTCAGGGCTCTTAAAGCTAACGTCTTCCTGGAAATCGGGGCTCTTGAAACTCACGTCTTCCTGAAAATCGGGGCTTTTGAAACTCACGTCTTCCTGGAAATCAGGGCTCTTGAAACTCACGTCTTCCTGGAAATCGGGGCTCTTAAAGCTTACGTCTTCCTGGAGATCGGGACTCTTAATGCTCACATCTTCCTGAAACTAAGATAATTTTAACTCATTATAGTGGGAATTTAACAAACATATAAGATAAATTCCGCTTAACATTCTGATTGAATTAGAGATCGGCTAAAATTCTATTCGAATTACTTATCTGCTAAATTATCAACTATTTATACATTGGCTTAAAATTCAAATTACCTTTTCTCCGTCACATTCAGGATAGTCTTCAGGTAGCGGGTCCAGAATGGCATCAGTTTCTAATTCTAAGTCCTATAATAGGAAAAATAAAAGTTGTTTTATAATTTACAGTAGTCATTGGGATAAATCTAGAATTATTAAAAAAAAAAAAAAAAAAAAAAAAAAAAAAAAAAAAAAAAAAAAAAAAAAAAAAA
>KZ651045.1:1054930-1066030 GCA_001010745.2 Gerris buenoi
TGTCCGATTTCCTGTTGATATTTGTGACGATTGACATAACTGCACATGTCATACAAACCAGTACATGGTATTGTCAGAGGATCGTTGGGACCGTACAGTGAACGGTTCGCAAACGATCCCTGCCGGGGTTGGAACTGTTTCGTGTACGGTACGAAACACTTTCCCAAGTCAGCTTAGAACGGCTTTTATCTATTGCGCATGCCGGTGACGATCCCGCGGGCGGTACAATGCTCGGTTGGAACAAACCTCAAATGTACTACAATTAACATTTGGAATGTACAAATGAACTTTTAACACTGGATTTTAAATTCATTAACATAACATTCAATTTAGGTAAAATTGAGGTTCATTAAAGCCTGCAACATAATGATGATGAATTTTATACATAAATGTTAACATCAAGATATAAAGGCAAAATAAACGAAATAAGTAAAATCAGATATGATTTTTTTAGTTTAAATAAAAACATTCAAATAATCTGACTTAAGAAACCGTCTAAGCTCAATTTATATGTTTTTAAAACACATATATCATCATTAAACTCAAATTTGCAACTACTTTATTCAGCTTTAAATACAATATTTTAATTACAAACAATTTTCAAGAGATAGTTTAATTGAAATTTGAAAATTACTATTTGTGCAGAAATTAAAACTAAGCTAAAATTAGTGACTAATGTATAATAAAAAAGATTAAAAAGTGCAAATTCAGCAAAATTAGAACTTAGATTTAAAAAGTTAATAATTCACTAGCAAAAATATAATAAGAATACACAAAAGCATTGGATTTTTTTTTGGTATAAGGAGACTATTATTAAAACCTTTCCTTAGAAATCTTATTACATTATTCACCGCCAGTGCACATTCACACACAAAAAAACATAGATTTTTACATACTGCAGGGTTTATAAAACTAGATTATTCAATTCAAGAGTCTAACACAAATTCAATCATTTCTAAACAATGTTACAGAAATATCTAAACACTTATACACCGAGCATAAAAATAATAAGGAAAAAGGGGATAAATATTCGAAAAGGCTCATGATAATTTTAGTTGTGCAAATGTTAACATAAAGTGACAATGGTATGCGGCCACTAACACCTTTTTATGCCTAACTGACTCGTGTGGACTTTTTCTATTCTTATTATTTGATGTATGTATTTATGATAAACTAGAGGTTGGAAGAGTTAGGCCCTCCGCACACGGATCAACTCAAAACAAACTGATTACAAACTCAAACCACCAACCAGTTGACTATGAGTTTCAACCTGTGTAAATGAATGGGAGACCGCACACGGAGCAACTCATTACAAACTGGGTTTGCTTTCTGTCAACTCAAAAATGACTGGAGTTTCCAGTTGAGTTTGTTTTGAGTTGCTCTGTGCATGGAGGCCTTAGAGGGTGCTTCACATCAGGTACCTAGTGAGCCTAGCGGAATTGGTAGAGGTTGCACTTGTTCCACCACCATGGAGACCCAACTTCTCTGATAGGACTATAAATACCAGTGTACCAGGGTAGAGAGCTCATTCTTTTCCTTCCATCCGACTTATCTTTTACCCCTTATCTTCTTCTCTAACACTTGCCTTCTTTCTCATCTCTCACCTTTCCCCCACAGGGACTGCCTGCTTGTTTGGTGACACAGCTATCTATCAGCTGTAACCATCAAGAGCTTTTGTTTGTCTGGAGTCACGGCTTCCCTCTCCACCATTGGTAGTTCCCACCTAGAGCAGAAGATTGTCAGGTGCTGTGGTTTTACCACACCACCTTCCCAGTGTTCCTACCACACTTAAATATTTCTCGTCTTTTGACATTTTTGGAAGTAATAAAGACTAATTTTAATCGATAATAATCTGCGAAAAGATCAAAAAGCTTTCTTCTCTTTGAGATCAATTTCTCTTCTGCTGATGATATGGAACAGTTGAAAATTCTCAAATGATTTTTATAATATACAAGGATGGGAGTATGCTCTTTCTTCAAGCACCTAAATCACTTAAACTAATAACCATAATCACTATTTGCAACTTTAATAAATCCTGAACTTCTTTTAGATATTAATTAATATAAAATCCCAGATATAAGAAGACAGCCTAAAACTGTTCTAAGGCTTATTTGAATCCAATTCTGATACATATTTCACTACAATTTGAAAACCAATGGTGGATTTTTTTTGTGTGCTATTTCCACTAATATTAAAGACTTACTTCTTAATCATTCTAAATAATAACTTCTTAAAAATAAAGAAGAGCTAACATGGCCAACCACTTCGGGATTAGTGAACAGTTTCTGTTTCCTAAGTTCAACACTACAGCTCTTAGGCGAGGTGCACACTGAGGAAACTAATTGAGTGAAGCATTACAAAACGTGGGACATTTGAAAGTTTCATGACCATTTCAACAAAGATGCCTACTGAGATACAGGAAACTAGTTTTGTGTTACCAGTACAGCTAATTGTTTAGTTTTCTCTACATTTCTTCAATTATTCTTGATCTATTTGTTTGGTCATTCAACTCAACCAAGTTTTCTCAATGAGCACTCATGCATGAAACTTGTTTCATGTAGCCAGTTTTCTCAACATCCTCAATGATAATTATATTTTTATCAATGTAATAATGTATCCATGCAATGTTCATTGAAACATGAGAGAAATAATTTCCAATATNAGGAATTTAAAACTCAAAATATAAAGACAAGCCAAAATGCACTCAATATCAAAATAGGTTTTAATGCCTTTTCTTTGGGGTTAAGAACGATATACAAAATATATATTAATAATAAGAAATATTTTATGTACAACAGATAATATAAATATTAAGTTTCTCTTTAATCCCAAACTATGGAATTTATAGATGATTTTAAGAGTTAGGATTTTGATTAACAGAATTTTAATTTTATTTGAAAAAGAAACCAGCCTGGATATTTTTAAAAAGAGACAAATGAAAATGAACATGGGGTTCAAAAGAAAAGTTTGGGTTGGTATTTTTATAATATGACTATAAAGTGAAGAAGACAAAAATTAATTAAGATCTTCTGGTAAGATATTAAAAACTTACGATGAGTCTATAATTGTTGAATTATTGTTAATAAACATTATTAGAATAATGTATATAATGACACACACCCTGTTAAGAGAAGGTGGTATAGCTTGATAAGATATTATCACACAATAATACAAATACAAAATCAATAAAAAATATCATGGATCTTAAAAAAAATGTACAAGCCTACATGATCCATGCAATATGCATGCAACACATATGTATATGCACTAAATCATCAAAATAGGCTTAATGACTCTATCAAAAAATGGTACAAATTTTCTGGAAAAAGAATCAACAAGAATGTAAGAACCTATAACAAGAGATGATATTTGTCAGAAATTAGTAAAAAAAAAAACAAAAAAACACTAGTAATTAGTAATTAGAGTATGTGGAGGCCATTAAAGGGGATTTACAGAAACTATCTATCAATGTAAAATAAAGTTTGAATGGGATAGTTAAATATGGATATATAGTTTCCATAAATCTTACCTAAATAATATTTAGGTTAAGTAGGATAATCCTTCAAAGTTTATAATTTAAGTGAGTCAAATGTAACTCTGGGAAACAAAACCCACCAAATGGTCTTTTCAGAAACACAGATGTAACAAAGGCATTTTAAGTGGCTAATGGCAGTAATACAACAATCACATAACATAATAGTTAAAGTATGAACATATATAGTGAAATATATTATAGCAGGGTCCCAATGAAGTATGCTTGAAGTAAGTTTTAAGCATTTTTGGAACTTAATGACCATCGGCATATAAAATACCTTTAACTCCAGTAACAGGCAATAGAATCTATAACCGAGCCATTAACAATAGAGAAAATGATAGTAAAAGCGTGATTTTGCATCAGCAAGATAGAATAAGAATGGCTAAATACCACTTAAGGCTCTACCGCCCTTTGAGGTTAGGAAAAACTGTAAAATTAAAATTATACTGGTTCTAAGCAAGATATCAAAAATCTAATCACAGGCTTCATTCCAAATTTTAATTCTGCACAATTTGAGCCTTATTTCAACTTCCTATGATAAGAAGTACAGGCGCCATTTCAATACAACGATAAGACTTGTTGTATTAAAATGGCGCCTGTACTATTTATCATAGGAAGTTGAAATAGTGCTCACTTTGTGCAGAATTAAAATTAGGAATGAAGCCTGTGATTAGATTTTTGATATCTTGCTTAGAACCAATAAAATTTTAATTGAAATGATTTTTATAACCTCAAAGAATGGTAGAGCCTTAAGTGAAGGAGGATAGCCCCTCATTAAATAATCTTGTGCAAGAAGCCTANCTGCGAAAAGATCAAAAAGCTTTCTTCTCTTTGAGATCAATTTCTCTTCTGCTGATGATATGGAACAGTTGAAAATTCTCAAATGATTTTTATAACCTCAAAGAATGGTAGAGCCTTAAGTGAAGGAGGATAGCCCCTCATTAAATAATCTTGTGCAAGAAGCCTATAGTTTAAATCCCAGATTATATCATTTAAAAAACAAAAATTGTGCAAAATGGGCATGAATTATTGCAAGTAATAAATGCATTTATTGACAAATAACAACGAAAGTTGAACTAACTTAAGTCCATAGTTGATTATGCCAAACTGCAACTACTGACATAACAACTAAACATGGTTGTTATAGATTTTATTATTTTTTTAAAACCAAGTGATCAATTAATTTATTACTGAAATTCCAATCCTGCTGACTTCCCAATTTTTTTTTTTTTTTTTTTTTTTTTTTTTTTTTTTTTCATGACACTACCAGAAGAAAAAAAGGATAATTAAAATAGTTAATTATACCTTGAAGTAATAACATGGAATTTTCTACCATTAGTAACAAATAAACATACCTACATTGGAATCACATATAGGATAGAAACAAAATGGTAAAAACCAGAAAAACTCACATTTTTTTTAGACAGACTACAAAAGGTTTCAAGAGAAAAAAATATTTTAATATTAACTGCTTTTTAAATAAGGTCTAATATGCTATGAAAGTAGGCACAACATATAAAGGTAGATAATAGAAAATACACAATAGTCATGGGTTAACAAACTTGGGTGAAAGATGTACAGAGAAACATGTACTTATTCTAAGTGGAGTAATGCATCATAAGGGAAATTTACGTTTACTGTAAGTTATTAAATAAAATTATCATTTTTCCTTTTTTAGACTAATTAGTAAAAAAAAGTTTCCAGACAAAAATACAGTCGGACCTCGCTATAACGAATATCTATACAGCAAAAATCTCTATACAACGATTTTTTTTTATGTCCCACAAATTCTCTACCTAAAAGTCTTCCTATGGAAAATAAATTCTATATATTGAAATTTCATTTCATCAGATCCGACTGTAATAATACAAAATAATATATCTTAATATACTTGTTCGTAGGTAGATTTTATATTAAATAAAATTATTTTATTATTCTTAGGCTATAAATAGAAAGTAATATGAGTCCCACCCCATAAAAAAAACTAGACCTAGTTTAAATAAGATAACAAGAATAAGAATTATTAAAAAAAAAAAAAAATCTCTAGTCATAAGCCACACAGATATTGTAATAAAAGTGCAAATAACATGAAAATTCCCAAAACACACAACTAAGAAACAATAATATCTACAACATATATAAATATTGAAGTTAACAAATATATTATATAATTTTTATGCGATAATCATAAATCTCAATCAAGATCAGAGACCTCTCAGTTTTATGACATAGTTTTTTTTAATGGAAAACTCAAAACTGGATCGACTATTACAAATTGATTTAAAGCATGCCTTTTTCGTGAAAAGTTTCAAAAGTTTTCCAAAATTAACACCAGTCTTTTTATTCTTGAGGGTTTCTGAAAGTGGAAAGACATTTATAAAATATGTCATTAAACGAAAATTAAGCAAGCACCTGATAATCCAAAATAGAAAATCCAAGTCCACGATCACCCTTAGTAAGATCGATAATGTGAGGTTCGGAACTCCACATGGCTAGACCAGTTATAGGTTCCAAGGATCTTGAGCGCAATTTGCTAAGGTTAGGCTCGGTTCCAACAGTTGTATTAGAAGCAAGCGATCCATCAGATTTAGCTTTAACCAGACGATCCATTGAGGGTATAAGATTCTGTAAACTGCCTCCTAGTATATTCTAAAATATATGAAAATACTTATGTAATATACTTGCTAGTTGAACTTATAATGAAAAAAAAAAAAAAGAACAACAAAAACAATTTAACCCTAAAACTTGCAATTCTTCCTCTCTTAAAAAATTAGTGTTGTGTCAATGAATATGTGTTTCGAGAAAAGTGTAAAAAAAAAACATAATTTAATAATAAGTAGTTTCCAATCATGATTCCTAACTAACTTTTAAAGATTTACTTTCATTACAACCTCTGCAATATGTAAAAACCTGCATCAATAAAGATGCAATGCTTTAGTATAAATTGTCTTAAACTTTTATGAGTTATATTATTTCATTTATACAGCAAGGGAAGAAGAAAAATAATATGCCAGTGGATTTGTATTTAAAAATAATTAAGAATAAATAATTAAAAATTACTTTAATCTACCATATAGCCCTAAAAAAGTGTTTTGCAAACTTTACCCAGCCCATATACTATAAGAAGTACAAATTTAAGAAAAAAAGGAAAAAATGTTCATGCTTATTAAAAATAACTATGGTTTAAAAGTCTAAAAATTTACTTGAAAGTCATATCAAAGTTTAGGTAGGGGTATTAGGTACTAATAAAAAAATCTGTGGACAACTCCACAATAAGGCACCCCTCCTTTCTCTTCTTCCTGTCAAAGCTTACGAATAAAAATAAAATAATTTTAGGAAAAAAACTATAAGTAAATCTACATTGAATTAATAAAAACGACATGCTTTAAGAAAGCGGATGTTAAACGGCAATAAAATGCTTACCCTTGCAGCAAATGCTGCACGATCTTGTGAGGTATCGATAAGCCTAAGAGGAGGATTTTCACCTTTTCGTCTAGCACAAACCATTCTTACAGCCATAGGTAGCTCTTTTAAGATAGTTACTACTTCGATATGATTCATTCCTAATAATCTGTGCCCGTTAACCTGAAAAATGAATTAATACATACTTTAAATCAAATGTATCAATAATTTAATGAATAAAGCCATTCTACAGTAAATAAATTGGTCGTTAATCAATAGTTTATAGTCTTCTAAATGAAGACACATTGAACTGAGGACACATTGAAATGTGTCCTCGGTAGTTATTGGTACTTCAAAATAATCTTTCTTTGCTAATGGCCAATAAATAAACAATAATCTCTCAAATAAAAATAAAATATTTTTAAAAAAAAATCTTTATCGTGTGACGTGAATTATCCGCCATTTTAAATTTGAACAGCTGATAATTTTGAGTTCGCTCTATTTTTCCTGTGTGCGTGTCAAAACGTTCTTTAATACAGGAAAGCTTTATGTTTTTATCTCTTTTGATTCAAAAGTTATTGGAACCGCACAGAGTGACAGATGGACCGAGAGAGAGACACAGGAACGAAACTATAAGAGTTTCTTTTTTCGGTTTTTACCAACGAAACCCTAAAAATGGATGTCTCTGGTCTGTCTAGACGCGTGCGGAAATAACGCTAAAAGGTCGATTACGATGAAAGTTCTGAATACATGTTCTACAACATTGAAACAACTGTTCCCCGATGTGACATCGAGAAATGAATTTTAGACGTCAATTTGGGGGCACTATCCCCCGAAATTCTGAAACAATTATTTCTCAAAAATGGTTGTGATGATATTGATTAAAAACATACTAACATGTAGGTCAATTAAGACGAATTTAATTATATAAGTTTTACTCAGGAAAAATATAGTTTACGAGATAATGATGAAAATAATCACCCGTTGAATATTTTACAAATATGTTTGATAAAAATAAATATAGGTGGAATTTAATTTTTTTTTTAAATGAATAATATTTATTTCTGATAATTAAAATGCTCCTTATTTTATAGATAATAGTTATGTTCTGTAATTTTTTGTTCCTAATTTTTCATTTACGAATAATTTTGTTTAATTCATATTATATATATCGCAGTTAATTTAAAATAAAGATAATGTACTTGGATTATTCAGTAAAGGAAATCTATTCACTAGAAGTAAGCTATTAGTTAGCACTGGAATAATTTAAGCCAGTGAAACCCTCTTTAGAAAAAGAATTGTAATTTTTGTGAAAAATATAGACGCATATATTTGCCTAGCACGCATACAACAAATAAGCTATATAGATACACAATAAAAAATGTATACATAAAAAATGTAATAAATATCATAAAACATCAACGTACAGTATAAATATTATAATATAATGAATATATATTTATTTATCAATAATAAATATTATCATGCAAGTNCCTCAAGCAATTCATCACCAGATCTCAATTTCCCATTTTGACCCACTGGGCCTTCTGCAAGGATGGACCTAATATAATGGTGGGGCCTTACTTCTTGTCCATCTTCAACATCCACAGTTCCTTCAAGGCTAATGCCAAGACCGCCTCCTTCATTAAATTTACACAATTGGCCCACCTAAAGAAAAGGAAATAAATATCATAGTATGTATAAGATAAAATCTGAATTAATATTTTTAAATCTTATTTAAAATTCTAAGAAACAAATTAGCGATTATAGTCACAAAGAATAAAACAAACTTAATTTTAAATAATTAGTAATCTCAATGATCACAGGAACAATTTAAAGGATCTTGTGGAACAAAAATATCATTATTCTCATTCTTCTTCTTTGAAAAATCTTGATTTTTAAGATAAACCAAGCAGTGACATTAAAAAAAAAAACAAGAAAATTATAATTCCAGAAGGCAATAAAATATTTTCACCTCAGCCTTTAGAGTTCAGAATAAGAAGACTAGTTTAATACATATAAGTACAGTATAATAAAGAAAAATTGTACTTACAACAATGTCCACATCAGGACCCATTATACTCGACCACTTTGATTTTATAGCTAACTCGACTGAAGGTTTTAAAACCCCACTGTAATCATCATCCACTAAGTAATCCAGGTCAATGGTATCGCATTCAAGGGTGTTGATTTCATTCAGAACAACAGAATCCATGGTAGTAATGGACTCTCCTTCGACTTCAATTTCAGTTGATTCCCCGTCCTATATAATAGTAAAATATCATTGATAAGTTATAATATAATATATAAAGAGCTAAATAGGTCTTATTAAGTAATGATCTACAAGATCAACTTACGGTGCTCAGCGGAAATTGAGGAAGAGAAACAGCAGAGGGAGATGAAGGAGATGGCTTAAGTTCACTATTAGCAATTGCTTGCTGAAGTTGCTCAAATTTTGGTCCCCTTAAATATCGCTCTAAAGTTAATTGAACTGATGCACCAGTTGATCTTAAAACTTCTACAGCATCGTGATTAGTAAAGCCTTGTAATGATTGTCCATCAACCTAAAACAGGAGAAAAAGCAATTATCAGAAAATGAGTTTCATACATAAATAAACCAGCATTCATTTAAAAAATAAAAATAAAAAGTTACCTCTACTATGCGATCATTGACTTGAATCTTTTTACACAAATCTGCTGCACTACCATCAGAAATACTTTTAACAAATATTCCAGAAAGTTCCTCTGAAATTGAAAAAGAAAAAAAAGAAAAATTTCATTATAAAAAAGAATACCTACTACATACTTCATAAATTAATTTATAGGAATTTTCTTTTTCTAATAATTAGTCTTTAGAGTTGAAAAAAAGAAACAAAAAAACAAATATTTTCTTTTAATTCATATTACAGACTATATTTTTCCCACACCTGGGCATCTTCAGGCATTGAAATGAATTATCCAGATTAATTTTATTGCTGACGAGTAACTAAAGGCCTGAAGATGCCCAGGCATGGACGAAATATAGTCTGTAATTATGAAGTAAAATATATATATATATTTTTTTTATCTCTAAAGACTAATTATAAGAAAATGAAAATACCAATAAAACATAAGGGATCTACTGAAGAAAATAGAAAATTAATTAACTAAATGTTTGTTAAAACACGGAAAATAATCACTTAGTCTCCTGAAATAACCTAATGGGGGCTACACACCTTCAGTTTATCTGTGCAGTTATCTGTCATAAATATCTGTGTGAAAATCCGTACGGTTATCTGAACTGAAAGTGTGAAGGATACTGACCGATTTATCTTCAGTTTTTTCTTCACTTGGTTCTAAGTGTTTACTAATAAAATTTACACAATTGTTGCAAAAGAGGGATGCGCAGAATTTTTATCTGTGTGAAAACCTGTCCAAACTGCGCAGTTCACACAATTTATCGCTCAGATATGACATCACACGAGATAAACTGCGCAGATAATCGTAAGGTGTGTAGCTCCCTTAACATTCATCTCCTATTTCAATTTAACATTTAAAGGTAACTTAACAGTAAACAATGAACTATGCTTGAATATTAAAATAGGCTAAATTGTTAATAAAACAAAAAAAAAATTAAATTAATAACTACCTTTTTCACAAACATATCCAGCAATCGTAATACCAAGGCCCTGACTATCTTTTTTGAGCTCAACTGAAAACCTCTCCATTTCAGGCAATGCAGCATCAAGGGGGATCATATCCATAGTGAGAAGAGGTAAAGGCAAAGGAGTGTTGATTGAAGGTACCATATCTACCAGTCTCGGATCTCTCTAAAAAATATAAAATAAAATCATATTATTAATTTTTATCATTTTTCAAAATAAATTATGAGTAATGCTTAATTCAAATAATAAACAGAGAAAAAAAACCTACTTCGATATCATCAGAATCCCTGTTAAAAATAAATGGATTGTCGTAGGAGCTAGCAGATGAAGAGGTATCAGTGACTTGAGGGTAACCATTTTGAACCAAATGCCTGTCTAATTCTTCTGGATCATTTAAAATTTTGGTAGGAACAATAGGAGCGTGAGAGCCTAAAGCTTGGTAGTCTGGAGATGTAGGTTCGACTGGTCTCGCTACCACGAGTCGTACATGGCTTCCAGATTGCCGCAAAACTGCAGCAA
>KZ651045.1:1089598-1099814 GCA_001010745.2 Gerris buenoi
TTTTTTTAGATTTCTCTAAATCGAATATTCTCTTTAATAGTGCTTTGATCTCTACATAATAATGTATAAAGCTAAGATATATCTGAAAATTAAGAGTATATTCATGTTCATCATGATAAGGATTGAGATCATGTTTTGTATTGATTAAAATCAAGGTGAAGATCAGACATGCTTAGTACACCGGTATCTATAGAGAAAATATATTTATTTTTCGTATCGTTATTGCTTCCATTCTCCTTCTATATAAAAGAGACCAATAAAGCAGATATATATATATTATTTTCGAAGGAAATCTATACGTGATATATATTTCTTTTCACGGCAATCAACAGATAGGTGCTGTAACATGACTGGTGGTCGTTAGTAAATGTGCCTTACCTCTCCAAAACGAAAATAAAATGGCTCGATTTATGATTTTTTCTTAATAGTTTGGATTGAACCTTTAAAATACGTGGTAGCCATCTCTAAAAGACATTTATCAGCTCTACGTGTTAAGTTACAACCAAGTTTTAACCGTAAACGATTTGTAACTAGAAAATTGTTACCTGGCTATAGATTTCCTCGCCCTAAGTAAGAAAAAGTGAACATCAAATGCCACATAGCGGAAGACATTTTTTTTGCTAAATTTTAGTCCTGACCATCAGGACCAGCATTAAAAAACCTAGCCCTACGGCACCTAGGACCTGCGGTAATGCAGGTCCTGATCATTAGGTTATTATAGGACAAGTAATACGACCACTTTTACTCATTTACTCTATTAGATCAACAGTGTAAAACATCATTTAAATCCCTGGGATTCGAACTTAGGTTTCAGGCGGCGTAGTAGCGAGTACGCTAACCACGAAACCACAAATTGGTGAATGGATCTTAGACATAAAGCATGCGTCTTAAGTTACCTAACGCAAAATACTGATGTTCGCAAGATCCATTACTACCACTAATTTCAGTACCTCAAGTCCTATATACATACATATATCTTTTTTTATTAAATTATCGAGGAATGTACTATATTAAAATGGCAGATAGTTGAGATAAAAATATTGTATGTAAATAAAGAGACAATCAAAGTAAAAACGTTGTATATTTTAAGTTACTTTACGTAAAGCAACATGGCAAATAAATTGTACGTTACATTTCATCAATTAGAAGAAAACTATTTTCTTCTAGCTAAAAACAATAATTGAACACCCTTTCTTCAAAATATACTACGTTTTTACATTGATTATCTCAATACTGACAAAGAAGTAACAATATATTATTATCTCAACTATCTACCAATTTAATGTAGTACATACCACAATAATTAAATTAAACAAAAAATATATTGGATTTGAGGTACAGAAATTAGTTGCATCTTATTTATATTAAAAAAGTTATATGTTTTTAAGTTTTTAGTAAATCTGTTAGTAGCTAAAATTAACCAAACACCATTTTTTTTAAAAAATTTCAAGATTTTGTGCTCCATGTTTAAAATAACTATTGATCACTGCCGTCGTTCAAAATATTTAATCTATACTGAGAATAAAAAAATTATAATAATAATCAACTATAATCAAATAATAACAGAATGTCTGACTAATGAACCGATATTTGTCATTATGGTATGAGGAATTAAAAAAAATAAATCATTTTACCTTTAAAATTAGATTAAAGCATAAATAATTTGAAACATCCATGCGAATAAAGAGAATTTTATTTGTAAATAATTAATATAAAAATTCCATTTTTTAAAACTGGTCTTATGTACAATTTTTTTTTCTGTATTCTTCTCCTTATTTGTTTCTATGTGCAAAATTTGGGGAAGTGGTTCAAAATTGGGGTAACAGGTGTGCGATGAAACTTACAAAGCAAAGTAATATAAGACCAGTAAAAATCACAAAAAAACAGCGTAAGACTTGTTTCAACGAAAATATATAATTAATCAAGAACTTTACGATGCCTAATTGTAATCTCTAATTAATCATTATTTCTATTACTGAACATTGGATGCCAATAAAGTAAATGTTCACTATTTTTTAACAAATTACATGAATTTAATCAAACGAAAAGCTGTATTTAATTAAAAAACTAAAGAAAAGAACTTTTCTTTTGCCCGTGGTAATACAAAAGGCAACCATTTTCCTTATTAAGTCTCTTTCTTTCAGTTCCTATGTTTTGTTCATGTTCAAGAGTTCTTATATGCCATGTTACTTTATGTGCATTTCGCTTATTATTAACTTCTCGCCCTATAATATGCAAGTACTAGTAACCGCTCAATGAGGAAAAGATAGAAAATTAGAAGTAGAAGATGTATGTTTTTAAATAATTAATTTTTACCTCGCCTTGTTTCATTATTTTTATCTTGTCTGCCCTACTTTGTCTTAAAAAAACAGTTTCGCTTTAAAAATAATAAAATTTTAATTATATTCATACAGAANCATTTCATATACCCCACACGGTATCTCAAAAAATATATATATTTTTTTTAACCCATAAGAAGTTTAGTTGTTTAAAATTTTTGGGTAGGTACTATACACATACATGCCAAATTTCAAAGTGATCGGACTAAAGGTGTAGCGGAGAGAGCAGGCGACAGACAGACGGACGGACGGACAGACAGACACATGCAGGAAAATATGAGGGTCCTTGGTTTTGCCTACGGACCCTAACAATTAGAGTTAACAAGCAAGTTAGACATATTACCGGCATTTTCTTAATGTAAGTGATCTATTAATTTTTAAAAAAAAAAAATATTACGTAGTAAATACTTAATAATAATAATTTTTGGCCCAACAGTTCGTGATACAATTACATATGAAATAGATGACCTGGGGTTGGCATTTTGCATATCGTTCCATTAGCTGTATAATAAATCTTACTATCAGATGGACGCCACTTCGACTAAATTGCTACCCATTTATAATATAGCAATGCTGGGTAAAAACTCCCCCGACTCTGGCCCCTTGTCATAGTGGGGATTTGAACCCAAGAACTCCTGGCATGATATTGACGAATGCGGTAGCAATAACAATAAGGTATCAGGGACTCCGCACAATACTTAAATGCCATACATATACTTTTTTGACTAAGGATGGTTAATATTGTATGCAGAAAAAAAAATTGCTTATAACATTTTGTCGACGTCGGTTTTTGTATAACCCTTTTCGAAAAACGAGTTAAAAAGATCTTTTTACATTTTCCTTGAAAATGTAGGGGGCTATCAACCCCTACATTTTCAAGGAAACATTGACTAACCCTTATAACATATTTATTTTATTTTGTTTTTTATTTATTTATTTTTTTTTTTTTTACAACATTAATATAAAATAAAATATTTTTAATAGTCAAATTTGACAGCCTCATTTTTTTTAGATTTCTCTAAATCGAATATTCTCTTTAATAGTGCTTTGATCTCTACATAATAATGTATAAAGCTAAGATATATCTGAAAATTAAGAGTATATTCATGTTCATCATGATAAGGATTGAGATCATGTTTTGTATTGATTAAAATCAAGGTGAAGATCAGACATGCTTAGTACACCGGTATCTATAGAGAAAATATATTTATTTTTCGAATCGTTATTGCTTCCATTCTCCTTCTATATAAAAGAGACCAATAAAGCAGACATATATATATTATTTTCGAAGGAAATCTATACGTGATATATATTTCTTTTCACGGCAATCAACAGATAGGTGCTGTAACATGACTGGTGGTCGTTAGTAAATGTGCCTTACCTCTCCAAAACGAAAATAAAATGGCTCGATTTATAATTTTTTTCTTAATAGTTTGGATTGAACCTTTAAAATACGTGGTAGCCATCTCTAAAAGACATTTATCAGCTCTACGTGTTAAGTTACAACCAAGTTTTAACCGTAAACGATTTGTAACTAGAAAATTGTTACCTGGCTATAGATTTCCTCGCCCTAAGTAAGAAAAAGTGAACATCAAATGCCACATAGCGGAAGACATTTTTTTTGCTAAATTTTAGTCCTGACCATCAGGACCAGCAATAAAAAACCTAGCCCTACGGCACCTAGGACCTGCGGTAATGCAGGTCCTGATCATTAGGTTATTATAGGACAAGTAATACGACCACTTTACTCATTTACTCTATTAGATCAACAGTGTAAAACATCATTTAAATCTTCAAATAAGAGAAGTGTAAATAATAAAGAACAGATAAGATAATAAATAATGATGAAAAAAACCTTTTAATGTTTTATATTATATTTAAAGCTAATATAGGGATCTTTTTATCAAAGCATTTCAAGGAAAATCTACAAAAGAAGCATCAATTACATGTCAGGTTCAGGATCAAGAAAAATCCAATAATAATTTTAAAAAGGATAAAAGGGAAAAATAAAATAGAGAGGATAATAATATGCGATGTTAAATAATAATATTTAAATTAAAAGATCAAATGCGGAGGAAAATAGGGTTTTTTTATCTTTAAAAAAGCATTATCGAGAATTCTCCATGATTTATAAAGTTTAAAAAAAATCACATTCGTCAAAAGCGGGAAAACGGTGTAATCGGTGATAACGATCCTTTCGCATTTAGAAATTGAATAGATAATAGGAGGGGTAGTCAAATAGATGGTAATAGGAAATAAAGCCTTTTAATATAATTGAATGTTTATTTATAAATGATCAAGTAAACAAAAGATAGAAGTTCAGAAGAAGTGAGAACTTGTTTTTCTCAAAGGCATTTCTTCATTCGAGAGATCCCATGTATTGTAAACAATGATTTAATGGCACTNCGTTATGGATAGTGAACAGCTCATTTATATCGTTAACGACGAAAGTTTCAAAGAATTGTTCATGAAAATAGTATAATTTCTCTTTTCTTTATGTGTAGGGATTAAACCCAAGTGTGTACTTCAGTACTTCATCAGCTACCTTCGTCTAACGAAGCATGTTTTCTAAATAATAGAAATTACGATCTATCCTACGAAACAAAACGCTTGCGATAGTGAAAATTGACAGCAAGTAGCAAGAATTGCGTCTGTCGAATCAAATAGGACAGATGGCTAGTTCTGCTGCAGTGGACGCGTACGCGTAAGACCTGTTAGGGTGTTAATCGGCCTAGCACGTAGTCGGCAGTGTACGGATCCCATGCAAGATCGTTGGACGGAGCATTTCAAAATAAAATTAGAAAGACTGAATTACATATCTTTTGTTCTAGATTTGGAAGCTTAAATTTTACATTTACATCCACTTTTCAAAATAATTTAATTTAGATGATCGATCGATCTGAGAGCGGATCCTCTGCCCGGTTGCTCTGGACCATAAGCAGTAAAAGATCGGCTCAGATCAATTTTTGAGGAAATTAACTCGCTTAAAATAGAAAATCGGATATGGCACTCATTCATAGCTACCTGAACCCGCTTTAAAGTTAAAACCGCTTGGACTTGCTGTTCTTGACTAAGTTCCATACGTAAATTAAGATGAAGTTGATCAGATAATATTCTGCTGCTTTGTGGTCAGACGGCCGCAATGCAGTTAAAGGTTTTTCCTACTACAGCTAATCCCTCTCGTGAGACCTCTTCGAAGGGATGTTGAAAATAAAGAATAGTAATAAATTAGGTACTACTGAAACAGGAAAGTTTCTAAAAGTACGCTAATTCAAGGGAGAATATCTCACTCTCTTCCTTATCCTTTTCGTTAAACACATCTAGTACATGCAAACAAACAACGCTTTAACACTAAACTCCCTTAGCAACGGAACAGTTGTCGATTTTTTTGTAAGATAAGTTGCGGATACAAAACTTAAAAACTTATCATTTCACTCCTGGAAACACGTCAGATGCAGATTAGAATTAACAAGCTTATAATTGAACCTTTTTAACTGGCCAGTGATTAATTTGGAGGTATGTATATTCATATACTGAAGGCTGATGCCGATATCTTGAATTGATATTTTGTTCAATAAACTATTTGGATATCGACTGAAAATTAAATAAAAATTAGGGATAAAAACTTAAATCGGAATAAGAATGATTCTCGTGTTATACGTCGAAGAAGGAAATACATGTTTCTGAAAAGACGGCCAAAACTTTCACTTCTACTTTTAGCTGCTTTTTGTTATCCTCAAGTTCTATTTTTACTTTATCATATGAAGAGAAAGTATTGTGATGGCGCGAAAATTCGATTTTGATGGTTTTACACGTTTTGACGTCCCCTAATTCCAAAAAAGTTGTTTTTTAATAAATGTCTGTGTGTGCAGATGCCTAGAGCTTAAACTACAGAACCGATTTTGACAAAATTTGGCGTACAAGTCCAAATTCGGAGGCGCTAACCCCAAAAAACTCGGAAAAACGTGAAAGTAAATTATTTCTCGAAAACGATTTTGATTAAAAAAATCTTAACTATAGTCTAGTTCTAGTTAAATACTAATCTTATGATATAAGCCGTTTTCCCGGGGAAAAAAATATTTCCTGAAAAAATTAGCTTTCAACATGGACGGAGAAGAGAGACTGGGTTCGATTGCCCGCCGAGGAGAAAATATTTGTATGATAAATATTGATAAAATATTCAATAATAATTAAATTTACCTACGTAAAATAATATGGAAAACACTAGGATAAGTAATTACGAGCTTGTATATGAAAAAGTTGTCTGAGTTGTCTCGTACCGATTTTTTTTTACATAATACGAAAGCTCTTTCAAAACAAATATACTTTCACGGGTTATTAATTCAGCTAGCAAACTTAAATATCATAAAAGAATATCACTTCTTAATATAAAATGTATAATTTTTGAATTTGACACTTCTCGCCCCTCGTAACACAATAATATCAAGTGACTATATTCTAGCTTTGCTTTAGTACGTCACTTGGGAGCCAGGGTAACCGAGCGTCTTAAGGCGCTCGCTCAGCTATCAATAAGTCGAGTCAACTCGAGGTCGTGGATTCGATCCCGTGCCATGATACTCTGAATTACATCAATGAATCGCGGACGGTGCAGGGCGAGGGACACCCTTTATGGGGACTCTTCCCCCAATCTTTGATGTGGGTCCTATCCGTGTCATGATAATGTAATTTGTATCCATGGTTCGAGGACGGAGCAGGGCGAGGGACACTCTTTATGGGGACTCTTCCTCCCGCGCTTTGACGCACACTTATATAGCTTACTAATGACCACACCATACTCGCTTCGGCGGTACAATGTACAAATGTATGATGTGTGAAGTAGCTGGAACTCTCCACCACGGGGCGTAAAAAGGGCCTAAGAGATAGCCTAATTGCAATGTTCGAACAAGTGGTTCATCCTACCCGTTCTAGTAGGAAGTACTAGACTACTACTAGAACGTCACTTAAGCATAGTATAAAAGTATTTCAGCACTTCGTCAACAAGTTTTTAAACGTCATCATCATGTACACATCTTATACGATAAAAAAGAAAGAAAAATAAAATGCTAATTAGGTTCCAGGTTTTTTTGGGGGGGCAAGTTTATTATGAAGAGGCAAGATATAACATCTCAAGTGACTTGCCATCTTATTAAAACACATCTTCAGTTTTAAAAGGCATCGCGTGCCTATATATTGTAAAGCAAGCAAAATTATTTGCCTACAAAGAGTAACGTTTAATAGTCTAAACTGGGTAGACTTTATTACAAATAAGACTTTATTATTTATTGCTTTTTTAAATCGTCGGCACTCAGAAAAAAAATAAACACTGTGAACAAATCAGTTAACAAAACGAAAATGTGAAGCTCTCTCATCGAGATTTTTTTAAAATAACTTTTCTTGTTTTAACCCATTAAACCAACATCGACATAAACAAATATGTCGAATTAATATAATATAAAAGAATTCGGTCAATCCAAAGACAAGGAAACACTTAGCAGGCCCGATCAACTCACTCGAGCTCATCCGAGTAGTCAGGCAGAGCTATTTTTATACAATATAAATATTTAATTTTATTAAAAGGATAAAAAAATAGTATCATATCGTATGTATTAAATTTATATACATTAATAAAAAAAAGTGATTTATTTTTTAATTCCCCTTTCGTTTAATCTATTTGCTAAAGATATTTTAAAACAAATTTTGCGTTTAACTTCTAATATAAGAATACTAATATCTTTCATTATTCGTTTGAAACCAAGTTTAAAAAAAGTAATGAAACCGAAATCTCTTCCTCGTAATTTACTAAATAAAGTATGGTTTACATTTACCTTTTGAAACGTACCAAATTAACTATAGTATATCTTAAACCGTCTCTTAACATTCATCTTATGCGCACTTCAAACACTTAAATATACATAATAAAAAAAAGCTATATCTTTGCATTAAACTGTTATAATAGGCGAAATTTAATTTTATGGTATACCAAAGATATTGAGGCTGATATAACTGCAGTTGAGGATGAGGACAGATTATGAGGTAACAGTTGAGGATGAGGACAGATTATGAGGTAACAGTTGAGAATGAGGACAGATTATGAGGTAAAAGTTGAGAATGAGGACAGATTATGAGGTAAACGTTGAGGATGAAAATAGATTAAGAGCTTGTAATTTTACTTCCGAGCACACCGATGATAACGGACAGTGATAATTAAGTATTTTAATTTAATATGTATTGTGGGAAATGAATAAATAGGAATGGAAAACATAATAACGTTGCACTATATCTGTATAAAATATTCCGTAGTTTACCAATAACTCGGCGAGTACTCGGTCAATCCAAAGACAAGGAAACACTTAGCAGGCCCGATCAACTCACTCGAGCTCATCCGAGTAGTCAGGCAGAGCCAACTATTTTGGATCGGGCGAACCTATAGGACCGACCCAAAACTATTTTATTGTTTTTTGTTACCCATTTCAGTATCGTTATGGATAGTGAACAGCTCATTTATATCGTTAACGACGAAAGTTTCAAAGAATTGTTCATNCATTAGTAAAATTAACATGTATATCACATTTCAACTAAATCGGTCAACTATTATTCAAGTTATCGTCATCGGTCGATTTCGTGACGTCAGGTTTTGTGACGGTCGTTTTTTTCGGATTTAACTCCAGTTTATTATTTAACTCAGTAACATTGCATAAGGAGCTTCGTTCCAAAAATATTCACACATAGTAGAGGCATGAAGGTGAAACAAGACCACAACTAAGCTTTACTTATCGTAGTCTTTATTCGACATTGCAAGTTTGCGGTTACAACCGCAAGCTTTCGAATTCCTGTAATTTCGAGTTCCGGCAGGTATCACCTACGCCTAGAGCGATAAATGGTACTGGCAAAATATAAAGTCAAACCGCATGGTTAAAGTTGTGGTCGGTCTGTGGAAACAAGCTAGCTTTAAACAAAGGTTTCACCTCTATTTACTATATTTAACGAAAGGGCAAAAAGCCGTGCTATCCTCATACAATATTCAAAGTATTTTATCTAAACAATATTTATCAAAGGCAAAATATGCACATATTAGATACACGATAATATAAGAGAGAAAATATAACATATGCAAGCTATTCACCAAATTTAAGGAAAGTGCACTCATTATAATTTAAATAAAAAATTCGCAAATATGGTTTTCCAAATAACACAAATATGTGAAACATGAAATGACTGAGCCCAATTTATAAATTTTCTACAGAGATAAATTTATACGAATTGCACAAATGTGTATCGTAAAAATTTCTATTATAAAGCGCGCAGTCGCTGCATACTATTTCATGAGTCATATTAATTTTAGGTTTTTGATACGGCAGGAAATAAATCATTCTTAGTTTGTAAAGAATTCATCGTCATTTACGCTTCCAAACAAAACCTATAAATATACGTAATATAAAAAAAAAATAGACACAACTTCCACGCAATAATAGGTTAGCTACTTTTCTAATTATCTACCGATTAGAAGTAAAATTGAAAATACTGCGCTTTTTCTTTATCAAAGCGTATATCTCGCCACCTTATGAAATTTGGCAATTAGCCTCTACGTCCGGTGCAAATTTTAACATAAATGAGACACTTGTAAGATATATTTAGTTTTATACGACTGCAGCTCGACGAAGTTGAATATATACTTAACACTAGGTAATTATTTATAAAAGCATTCGATATATATATATATATATAAAAGTAGGCTTCTATTATAGAGAAAGGTTTAGAAGTTAGTTACTAAAGGATAAAAGGAAGGTCATAATAAAGTTTGAGAAGGTCATAAAACTGTCTGGTTTTATAACCGTATTATTTCGATTCAGTGTTGAACACTTCTTTCCTTCTTCCTT
>KZ651045.1:1156829-1169613 GCA_001010745.2 Gerris buenoi
AAATAAAAATATTATATTTTTATATATAATTTATAATAAATAAAAAAGATCCAATGTTATTATTGTCAAACAAATTATAAAATCAGCTATTAAAATAAGAACAAAAATCAGCACAACACTTACATTAAAAAAAATACACATATATATATATATATATATATATACAGTACACTCACGATAATCCGACACATGTGGGAGCACACAACCTCTGGATTATCAGAAAATTCCGGATTATCAGGAGTAAAAAGAAAACCAAGATATTTTTACATTTGTATATACATTTATGATTCAGATAGCATAAAATACCTTTGTACATAAGCAATTAAAACAAAATATTTTAATCTAAATATTAAATAAAAAATGAATAAAAAAATAATCATGAATTCATTTTTATAATTTAGTATAAAAAATGTTTTCGACAATATACTCTTGTAACATTTTTAGCACTAAAATATCATTATCTGAAAAACTGTTTTCTTCTGCCCATTTCCTGCAGAGTCTGCATGAATGAGCAGAAGAAATCAGTTTTGCCAGATTTAGGATAATTATAGTATTTGTACGATAATTTTTACTCTCCCCTATGGAGGATAGTGCTTGTACTAGACAAAAAAAAAAATACAATTTTTTAAACATACTTATTCATTAGTTACGGTGTGAATAGGTTTTGTTTTTTATAGTGTAAATTCACAAGTGATGGTTTTTTTTTTTTTTTTAATTTTATTCCCGTTTAATTTATTCTTTTTCATTATCAATATGCAAAGGAATAATGATAAAGGACCTTCTTTTAAGGTACAGGTAAGCCTCAGAGCTCAAAATTACCGAAAGGACTGGGTAAAGAAATCCTGAATTTCCAACTGAGCCTGAGGGACAGCAAAAAAGCATATTGCAAGTGGTGCAGGATGGTGTTAACAGCGGAGCTAAGTGTTATAAAGTAAAAAGAAACAAAATGCTGTTAGTAGCAGACAAAGGAACATTGTAGAGAGTTTAAACCCGCTACAAAAAATTAGTGATTTAGAGTTGCAGGCTTGCAGGATTCGGTAAAAGCTAAGAAGAAGAATTCAAACTCTATCGGCTTTTTAGTCGAACATAACATTGCTTTAAGAATCTGAGACCATTTACTCAGAGTTTGCGAGAGTTCTTTGGTAGACACCAAAATTGTTGTAAAGATAAAATTGAGAGAACTAAGGCAACATCTATTATCAATAATGTAATAGCTGTTGCTGAAACAGAATATTTTAAAGAATTATTAAAATGTAATAAGTTTAATTTTTAATAATTGACGAATCCACCAACATTGGTTCCAATAAAAACCTAGAGGACTGTATCAGGTTTTTAACCTTACTGGCTCTGGTGCTGTTGAAACTAAGTTTTTTAAATTATTAAATATTTTTGAAACCTAAAAACAAGCAAAAACGTGAAAGAATATATTTTATTATAATGGATGCTCTACTAAAGTACTGCATCCCCATTGACCAGTTGATTGGCTTTACATTTGATAGGTTCAGTGTCATGGCAGGGTAGCACAATTCTCATTCATTACATCTTTGCTGCAGTGAGGCTTTTAAAAATATGCCTATAATGTGTGAAAATCTTGCTAGGGAACTTTTCAATTTTTTAAAAATTGAAAAAAAGAAGATGTAAAAGGCAAGCACAATTCCAATATTTTTTTAATGTAAAGCCACATAACATTTTACGACCCTCACAAACCAGGTGGCTTTCCCTGAAAGTGGTTTTTTTTTTTTTTTTTTTTTTTTTTTTTTCACAATTTTGGAACAGTGGGAGCTCTCCACTTATTTTTTACCGAGAATTGGGATCAGGAAAGGTTAAATGCGGCTGAATTAATTTTTAATGGACTAAATAAATAATATATAAATATATATAATACCTACTAATGATAAAGAATGTCAAAGGAATAAGTAGAAGCAGGACCGAAGCACAAAGACTTAAAAAAACCAAAACCTAAAGCTCAAAAGTGGGAGGGCCTAAATTGTTCTCTTATAGGTCTGACGAGAAGTATTATATTTCATTATGACTAAAGTTAGCCTATTTAATCACATATATGTGATCAATTATGCATCATCAACACCTATATAAAACATAGTTTACTATAAAAAAGTATCCAAGTAATATAAAGCAATTAAATTACAAGCGATGTGCTAATTTTTGTCAACCCTTAAAATAAAATAAATATGAGACACATAATTTTTAGGTGGAACTAACAAAAAAAATTACAATTTGTCTCAAAATACAATAGAAACTTATAAGATTCTTCTTTCTATTATTTTTTTTAATTAATCAGTTGTATTAATTGGTCTATGCACCAAAGCCGAAAACAAAGTATCTTGTCTCTTAAGTTCATTAAAATTATATTTACCTGAATTCAGAGTCATTGCAGCCTTTGAAGAACATTAAAAATGCCTGAAACATAAAGAGAATAATGCACTACTCAACAGTAAAATAAAATGCAGGTTTTTAGAATCAAAAAAGAGCTACCGAATAATGAAGATCAGACAAAAGTAAATATTAAACATAATTTCACAGCTACAGAAAAATTAATTAAATTTATCAATCATTTAAATTACATGATTGGTAATACTCCTTTTGATTGTAAAACTCCTTAGAAATAAAAAAACATTAAGGTTGGTGATAATTAAATAATGGCCTCCTTCGATATTGTCTTTATTTACCAGCATACCTCTTTAACAATTAATACAAAAAAGCTAGATCCATATAGAACCATACATTAGTATGAAATGTAAAAATAGTTATTTGGATATCACCAAATTTTTGTTGTAACAAAATAACTAACTATTTAGTGTATGCACAAGGTTTACCTACAGGAGATAGTATGTCGGTGAATTTAAGTGGTATTTTTGTTGTCTTTATTAAGCACTATTAAACCAAAAATGATAAGTAACTATATCGATAACATTATTTGTCGACATAAACAAATCACAATGAGACAACATTCTAGTAGTAGTAGTCTAGTACTTCCTACTAGAACGGGTTGGACGAACCACTTGTTCAAACCTTGCAATTAGGCCCATCACATAGGCCCTTTTTGGTTGAGAATTCCAGCCACTTCACACATCATAAGAAGCGAGTATGATGTGATCAATAGTGAGCCATATAAATCAGTGATGGCCGAGCAGACGTGGTTTAACCCACACGGTCACGCTGGCTCTATAGACAACATTCTAAAGGAACTTAATAAATTTAGTAATAATATATATTTACAATTGAAAGAGAAAATAATCATGATTTAAATTATTCAGATGTCACAGTTATTAGAGATATGAATGGAAAAAGTTACAAATGTATAAAATATCAATTGTTGAAATTTCGGAAGTTAAGAACATTTTAAGAAAACTTAAATCTAGGCTGAATGAATCCAACAAAAAAATGTTTAGGCCAGATAAAGTAAATTGATCTTCAAAAAAAATAAAAAATAATAATAATAATAATAATAATAATAATAATAAATTAAACCTTGTATTAAAATTAAATNAAATCTTAGGGGCATTATAAACCTTGTATTAAAATTAAATAGACTGTATAAAACGGCTGCATATATCATACTGGTGGACATTGAACAGAATTGATAGAGGGTGGTGCTGTCTAAGCTCCAAAACCCTGGCAAAAGGGCGGTGGTGAAGCAGCAGACATCTCCCGGTGGGGTTCCCCAATGTCTTTGGCCACAACCAAATTGAGCCAAATAACTTTCGTCGCAAGACTAATCCAGAAGAGCTCAAAACCAGGAATACCAAGTTTAACTCTATGGGGAGGCCAAGTCCAGAATATTCTAGGAAAGCAGTGTAGATCTTAGGTTAGCAAAGGCTCGAAGTTTTGTCTAGTGGTGCTTTCCCCACCAAGAATCTCACAGACTAAGCCCTATCATAGAGACACACGAGGAGTCAAACCTTAGCTCTGTAGGTGTACACTTCAAACATCAATCTCGCACACACAAACATATACCAATAAAGATATATCCAATACATAACCAGTTTACATTATTCCTCTCACCAAATCCCTGTTACACAGTCACAAAAAAACATTTAAATGAGTGACTACAAAAAGGTATACTAAACAAAGTGGTTGAAAAAGATTAAAAACTAAATACAAATGACTAAACATTGCACTAAATAAGACTCTTGGGGCACCAGATTAAGAATAAATATTTATACGCACAATTAAGATCATTGTGAGATTAAATTCGATCTTACTTATAAAAAAAAAAGTTGTAAAAAATGGCATGAAGGATGTATAATACAGTCCTAGGTCTACTCTATGACGGCTTTGGAAACGAAACTATTTAGGCATTTCATTCATGCATTATTCTAAGTAGATTGTTAAAAAAAATGGTAAAAACCATTATAACAGCTTCATAACATTGTAAAGAAAAATTAGAAATTGTGGATAATATATCCAAGGTGTTAGCTTAGTAAACTATTTACAATACGATTCCGAAACCTTCAACACTTTATTTACTCTTATCACTATTGTGACAAAGAGGTGTATAATCAGTCTTGTTTAAATAAGTTATCATTATCATGTTCCTTTGTTTAATAAACTTTTAAATCTTAGGGGCATTATAATCTCTTCATTACATCTAACTTTGGAAGTGTTATCTGGTTGGGCTTAGTTAATGCATTCTAAAACTTATCCTGGGGCTGATTACCTCAAAAAAAAACTGATCGACAAAAAATGAAAATGTTCATAAATGGATAACAAATGAACTATAATAAAATACTGATTTGTTTATAAATACTAATGTAATAAGTTAATTATAAGATAAATTGATTGATTTCATTCTGATTTAAAATATGCGTAAACAATTAGCTTTACTGATTAGAAAAGATAATAATGTAAACAAATTTTATTTATCTATTAAGTTGATATCAAAGTATGAGTCCAAAGGTTGAGAACTAAAAGTTAGATTTCTTAGAGGAGTGAAGAAGGAGCATTAAGAGATTTATAAATTTATCGTTTCAAAAAACCCTTAGGTGGAGAGGTTTTAAAGGAATTTATAAAGGCAGTTTCGTTATAACTTGAAAACTCCATTTTGAAGATCTATAGTGACCTCTGAAAATTGTTTAAAGCCCTTAAAATTATTTTGAGGTAAACTCTTTCATACATATATATATTAAGTATTAATCAAAATGATTCAAATAAAATTATTATAATAAAATAATAATCAAGAAAGAGAAAGACAAATTCAAGAAGAAAAAACAATTTACATTTTCAAATACGAACGCCAAATTTAATTTAAGTAATAAATTATTTAAATTACCTATGTTAGCGGAGTTGCACAATGGCACAGTGTGAATTTATATAAAATTTTCTAGGAGAAAAACGACAAATTTACTCACACACTACATCAAAAAACTATCAAGAACGAACAAACACAAAACCTTGTTTTGATTTTTTGTTAAGAACAGGGCTTGAATATAAATCGAAGAAATTGAGACAGGGGGCGTGGTCAAGACTGTTCCTAAAAGCAGCAATTTGTGGTATAGATAAAATTAAATTAAGATATAATAATCAAAAGAGAACAAGATAGAGAAAAAAGGTCGCTAGTAACATCAACCACAATTAACCTTCTTGGGGTTATAAAAATCGATTTTTGTATTAATTTTTCTAAAGGCCCGTTTACACGGTGATAGTTCTTCCACGATAGAACTTTCACGTCAGTATACGTCATACAACTATCGCCGAGGTGTGCAGTCTACACGGTGAGAGTAAAAATACGTCAAAACTTGCTGTCTTGCACTCAATGTTACATCCACATAATACATTTTTTACTGGGATACGGAAATAAAGCATTAAATATATTATAATTTTAAAATATAACACACACACAGTAAAAGGAATATATTCACATTGTCGAAAAAAACAAAATCTGATGTCAAATGTGAAGCAAGCTTTCATATTTGTTGCCTAAAATCTGTTATCACTTGATAAAAAAGTATTAAGCCAATCAGCGTCTAGTATCTAGCGTTGTAGTTTTTATATAATCCGCGTGAGTACTCTGAGTGCTGTGATAGAACACTCAACTATCTCGTCAGACGAGATAGTGTGATGGCGAATAATTCTATCGCGACAAAATCTATCACGTAGTCTACACGGTGATAGTCGTTGAGATAGTTGCTGTCATGACCGCAACTATCGCACCAACTATCACCGTGTAAACGGGGCTTAANCATTGTCCCTGTAGTTTCCACGCCTCGGGAAAGGCTAATAATTTCGTTTTTCCCGCGCTGTCAGAATGAATTTTTATTTTTACTTCAAGACCAGTGGCGCACCCACGGGGAGGGGGGGGGGTGAAGGGGCTAAAGCTCCCCCCCTCCCCCAGAGTCTCCAAGAAAATATAAAAACTTAAGAACGAATACGAAAAACTATACAAAATACTCGTGAGTAAAATGATGCATGAGTGTTTTTCAATAACTACTTCTCATAAAACGCTAGAAAGTAACATTTTTTATATGGACTTCACTAACTCACAATTTTTTTTCGATCTGGGTTTTAGCCTCCTCTAGAAAAAAATCCTGCGCCACTGTTCAAGTTCAAGACAATGGCTGATTTACACGTATTAAGGAATTAAGTAGGTAGCTAACTAAATTTTAAGTGACTTAATTTTTAGTAAGCGTTTACACATTTTCCACTTAATATTAAGTTAAGCTCTTTAGTTCGCTTCGAAATGTTGTCGAATATAACATTTCTAACTCAATAAAACGTGTATAAATAATATATAAACAAAGATCTACTATTCTTATAAGCGAGGCTCCTTCAAACTTGTGCCTTTGGCATTTAACTTAAATTGCTTACGTCCAGTTATTATCTACGCCCACCGCCACCTACTAAACAGAAAAATAGACAAAATTCAATTCTACTAATCTACTTGCACACTAAATTTTAACTTGCAACTTATTACTAAATTAATTTTTTACATGCGTTAATTCACTTAAAATTAAGTAAACTAGGTACTTAATTACTTAATATGTGTTAATCAGCCTTCATCTCAAGCCAGAGTTATGCACGGTCAAAGATTGTCAATTTTAAAATATGTTTATTTTTGATTGCTCAATTCACGGATAGTATAAGCCTAATAATCAGTTTTTAATTACCTTTTCATCTGGTAATCTGATACCATATAAATGCATGCAATATTCATAAAGATCAGTTGATTTTGAATCAAAAATTCCAAATACAATCACATCACATCTAAAAACTCGGTTTTTCTCTTAAATATTTTAAAATTAAACGTTTATTTGGTTATAGTTTGGGACAGATGTACAGGCTTTAATCTGAGAACAATGATAAAAATAACATGGAAATACTTGCATCCAAGATCCTAGTGGAGGTGACAGTGTGACCTGATGCCAGAATCTAAGAAATAAAGGCTTTCACTTAAGCCATCTCAAGTTTCGGTCAAAGGCTTTCTCATAGCATTATTATGCGGGCACCCTTCGGTTAGCAGCAGTGATTGGTCAAAGTCAAAGCTGGCACAAAGGGGGTACCAGCACTACCAATACACCCATCCCCTATCCAACCATGTACAATACTACACTGACATCCTCACAAAAACAAAATCCAAGGATGTCTGAACACCACATGATCAGTCTTTGCATTCAGGTTGACCAAATAGAAGACTCACCAAAGAGACACCCTAGCAAGCAAACTGGGAGACCTTTAATAAGGGACTTGAGAATCTTCTAGAAGTGGCTCAAGGAGATAACTGGCCTGGAAAAAGAGGCAGAGTACCTGGGCTCAGAAATAATAGAAGCCTTTAAAAAAGCATGTCTCCACCTTAAGTCTAAACCCCACAAAGAAGTGAGGGGGTTGAACTAAGATTACCAGATGTCCCAGTTTTCCGGGATAGTCCCAAAATTTCCCAGTTTTCAATGGAGATATAATTTGTTACAGGTTGGATAAAGCTGTCAAATGAACTCTCCCTAAGCAGTGGTAAAATGAACATGTGTAACAAACTTTACCAAAATCAGTCAACTTTTACTCAAGTTATCGCAACACATTTCCAACACACAGACAGGATGCATAGTTTGTTCAATGTTAGAAGTTCCCTTAATTCCAAATAAATGTTGGGTCCCAGGAAGCAAAATTTAAACGCCTGAAAATGCCTCAATAGTAGGTGAAATATTAAAAAATAATGTGTATTATTGCTTTATTACCCTTAAGACCTTAGATATCTATATAGAATTCTAGTACATAAAAATGTATTGATTTACCATAAAGACAATTTTTTTTCAAATCCTTTAAGAAGTATAGATTAGTAAGTCCCTTTAACTACCAAGATATGAGATCATATTGCTCTTCCAGTAAAATAACGTAATTGCAAGTTTTTGTAAAATCAAGGTAAGCATCTCACGGTCATGGTCAGCTTCTTGGAGCCCGCTCTTACATGTCCGGCTAGTTTACTCTCTACCAGTCGTCCAATCGAGCTGAAACTTGGCACATAGACTCTCTACCACAAAANTTTCAGCTCGATTAGACGACCGGAAGAGGGTAAACTAGCCGGACGAGTAAGAGCGGGCCTCAAGAAGCTGACCATAACCCCACAATCAACTTATTTTTTTTAATGCATATAAATTTTAATAATTTCTCAACAGTTTCTAGGCTCTCCTGTAACATTGCATTATATGCAATTACGTCCTTGTTTAGGATCAAAACTGTCAGTTCTACTTTAGTGTACCTAATATATTAATTTAATTAACACAAAATTAAAGGGTTAAATAAAAAAACAACAACAAAAACATGTACTGTCCAACAAATAGTATTTTTTCCCTTAAAATTAACTTATAAAGGCTGTATATATATATATTTTTTTTTAACATACAAACATCAGAATTTTTAAGTCACCACTTGATTTACTCGGTACACTTAAAAAAACCTGAAAATACAAAATTATGTCATGAGAGAAGGCCTCTTTAAACTAACCTAAATAAAGTTATGTATAACATACAACAAGGATATTTACTCACATTACAGAATTCATATCATGTCTATAAGGGGCTCTTGAAGTTCAATAAAATTTAAATGGCATAACATACAATTAATTTCTTGTAAAAAGGAAGACATTCATATATTTTCAATAAAAACAACAAATTGACATTGCCTACTACTCTTTAGCAATGCATCTTTTAGATCTTCAACTCAATATTTCCCTTTAACTTAAAAAACCAAAAAAAATAAAAATTGCCCGGTTAATAAATAAAATTGTGAGGCAGAGAATGTTCAACATTCAACACCCAGGGAAAATGAGACCTTCAAAAAAATGTATAACAAAATTTCACGGCATTAATAATGTTACGATGATTTAAATTATTGTCCAATAAATATAAATAATCCAAAATACAAAACTTTTCAAATAATATTTATTTAAACATTACAACAACTTAGTAAGAGGTAACTAGAATAAATTGTTATATAGTAGATCTAAAAACACTTAAATATGGCAGCATTTAACATTGTTCATATAAATATATATAATACGTATATATTATTCTTTATATCTTTAAACAATTACATATTTCTCACATTTATTTTAGCAGAAAAAATCCAGAGGTTATTAAACTACAAATAAACAATTTTGAATACAACAATAACAACTACATTTCGCTTAATAAAAAATTAATGTTATTTCAATATATATTTTTTTAAAAATACCTAATATAACCATAAAATGTAACATGAATACAGTTCTAAGTGTCATAACGAGGAATTTGGGTGTCTCTGCAAAAGTTTGCTGAAGTTTGGAACAGTCACAAATAAAATTTGTTAAATAAGTAGGATTATCCACTATCCACATGCCGGGGTAAAAAAAAACAAGGGGTACTCATATTTATAAAATGGGTTCAACAGTCAACATCAATCTAAATTATTTTATAACAATAACTAGTTAACAGACTAAAATTAGCTTTCTTAAATACATTTTGTAGGTTTAAGATAGAATAACTATACACAATTGATTGGAAAATGTAAATATCCAAAAATTGGACTTTCTAGGAACAAATAAAATAAAAAGGATATTCAAATTTCTAAAACTTTCAAATGAATTGATATATTTGGATCAAAATCAGCTGTAATATTAAATTTCAAACAATAAAATGAAAAAGTTACTCTAAATTGGCTTAAAATTTTTACTTCATGAGATCTTTANTGAATTGATATATTTGGATCAAAATCAGCTGTAATATTAAATTTCAAACAATAAAATGAAAAAGTTACTCTAAATTGGCTTAAAATTTTTACTTCATGAGATCTTTAAAAAGACATGAGGATTTGAAACTTATTAGATTCGGTAACTACATGTAGACGAAGTAAGGTGAAATAATTGTCGGGTGAAATATTTAACAACATGAAAAAATCTCTAACACTTGCATTTTTTATATCTAACCTAACCTTCTGAATATTAAATTAAGAAAAGCCAATAAACTAATCTTGAAATGAACTCACTAGATGTTTGTAAAATTATAAACACTGGACACCTTTACTTAGTATAAATAGTAAACCTTTGATCATTAAATTATATGATAATTTTAGAAAATAGATTTATATTAAAAGAGTTACATAATATTAAGTAACAATAGGGGAGGTTCCCATACCTTGAACAGTTATGTACCTTGGAATCTTGCACCAAGCACAATTCCAGGGAGAGAAGAAATATTATCTATGATACTACTTGCCAAAGTGGAGACTGACCAACCTAATCATAGCAACCTTCCCACTTTCACCAGCTATCATATCAGTGATAGTTGATTTATGCCAAGTGTCCAATGTAAGAAAACCTCCCCTTCATGTATACAAAGGTACAACATATATTATATTGATGAGCCAACTTTTTATAAACATTATTTACTTATTACTTATCTACGTTGAATACAAAAAAAAGATAATTAAAAAAAGCTCCTTACTTAGTTATCACACAATTCTATAATATAATATAACAGTATACTATCAAAAACAGATTACTCACACTAAACAATGAAAAGCACTATTAAGTGGGTAAACATTAAATTCTCAAAAACTGGACTCGATAATGTTAAGGTTCGGAGAAATACGAACAGATAATATAATATTAAGGGGAGTTAGCCTAGTTAATAAATTAGTAGACATATAATACAATTATACAAACAATAATACAAAAAATTAGAGCACCTGAAATTCATATTTGGGATATTATCGTATTTTACAGCGAAAGTGAAAGTGAGACTCTAGGAGCTAATTACAATAATCTTAATACTGATTTCATTGGGAATAAAGGCACTATTAGTCGCCTTTCAAATTTTATACAAAAGTAATAATAATTTTATAAACAAAAAAAAATATAGAATTTTATTTTCTCAAGATGATTTTTAAAGATAGTCCTAATAAGGGTTTAATACATGACACAAACTCTTGTGCTTCTACAAAATCAATAAGTTGAGCAATATTGATTTCATGGCTAGCAATATGATTTAACGATGATAGAAGTAGGTGAACTGGATAAAATTATTTTTCCTATAAACAACATTTAGTGGAAGTGCAATTAATTATAAAGATTTTTTTATAACAATCTGATTACAATCAATGCTTTATAACTACTAAGTGAGAATTATACAATAATTTAATGAAAAAGAGACAAAATATTTTTTCTTGTCTCACAACAATAATTTTTTTGGTAAATATAGGTGTGCACGTTGCATCAGAATAACGTCAGTAACAAATATTCTCAATAGTTATTCCCACTAAAAAGCCTAGGTGGTAATAATGGCCCAAATCTTTGTGTCGAGCCATTTTAAAACTGTTCTTCAACTAACATTAGGTAACTGAACCAATGATAATTAAATGCTTACCTGCTTTTTTTCTGAATATTACCGTAGATATTAAAAATAAAATAACGCATATAAAATAAAATAATTGTTTATTTCTTTGCCCATTAAAAATGATAACTTGAAAATTTCCTTTGGAAAATACAAGGAAAAAAAAAATATATAAAAAAACAAAAAAACTATTACTATACCTATTCTAAAAATGTGTATGAATGTAATAATAATAAAAATAAATAATATTTAAGGAATAAAAAAATAATAACTAGTCATTTAGTTATAAAAAATTGTGGTAACAGATATATACCTTAAAATTATTTTATAAATGGGTATCAGGAATGTAAAAACAATGTATAAAAATAATTAAAAATCCATATTATGAGAACCATAATATAAACTTAATATTAAACAATCATTGGTTTGGATTACAAACATAATGCAAGCTGGCACTACATTTACTTCACAGCGTTTAAAGAAGTAAAAGGTCTAGCAGGTACATTGGCAGCTAGCAGTCATGAAAGTGTTCTCTTGTGTGGAAAAATTAATTTAACCAAATTTTTACCACTTAGTATCAGTACGAATGTTGAAAAATCATTCACAGTGAATGTTTAACTCGAAGTAACACCTTTGCGTGCAACCAATAAATTTAAGACTGGATGCTTCTTGATATAATCAACAGCTTTTTTGTGAGTCACCATCGTAAAGTCGTATCCATTGCACTAGAAACAAAAATAATATAAAAAATTAAAATAAGAATGAATGGATGGCTTTAGCTATTTTAGAAAACAAAAGATTGGTTGTTTTGACTGAGATTTGCGATCCCTAGGGTTTAAATAAAACTGTATTTTTTAACTCATAAAACCTGGTGTAAACTATAAAAAAAAAAATATATATATTTATATTTCTAACCTACTTATCAGCAGCTTTCATTTGATCCCACTCAAAATTAAAAAAAAAGAAAA
>KZ651045.1:1169776-1184410 GCA_001010745.2 Gerris buenoi
CCCAATTTTTTTTTTTTTTTTTTTTTTTTGACAGACTCCCTATGAGAACAGAAGCCTCTCCATAGGTTGTGTGGGGTTGGCTCTCCAACCCACTAAAAAAAAGACTGCACCCTATTCCTAGGCAAAGTCCAGCAAGGTACCATTCTCACATTACTTCCTGCCGGTACCTTCTATTGTGACCTTTGTGGCAATATCCCCATTTTTAGGTTTTGCTAACCTGCCCTAGATTTCTTATTTGTTCAAGCAGGGTGTTTTAGTCGCTCCTCAGCTGCCCTCTTCTACCACAGTACTTTTTCTGTGGAGGAGAGTTTTTTTATGTGTGGGCCAGAAGTTACGCTAGTATTTCAAATTTCAACTTATTACATTAAACGGTTTGGGATAAATAGACCAAAGAGCGACAGACAGACAGACACATCACCCTCAGCATAAGGGTTTCAAGAAAGATCTACGAAACCATACAAATGATCTCAGTTCTAATTTTTAAGGAATCCACAATTAATTAGAAGTGAATAGTGATGAAGTGAAGTAATATATGTACTTCTTAATTTCATAACATTTATCTGCCTGTCTCCCTTTCCCTCTTTTTTATTCACATAAAAAAAAATCAATAAACAAATAACAATAAATTGGAATGTTCAAAAATCAACCTAAACAAAAAAAAAAAAATCTGAATAGTTACCTGCAATATTTTATCATGTATTCGTAACCCAGATTTAGAGGCAGGACTCCCTTCGTGAACTTCCGTAACGTATATGCCCTTAAAGAAACAAAAAAAATGAACACTGATTACCTTTTATTATAATAATCTAAGGTGCAATAGCAACTGGGAGGCTTTGGCCAGCCAAAGGTCTCATACAGCAGTAACAAATTATTTAATGCATAACACCGTAAAAAATTGGTTCATTAGACATGTCACCAAAAATGTATAGTTGACAAACTACATCATGATAGACGCCACTTCACTAAGTAGCTACCCATTTAAATTATGATGCTCGCTGAACACTTAGAGTAAGTCCCTTTGCCAGGTTCAGAAATTTAACCCAGAACCTTATGTTTGTAAGGTTTTCATTATAATGCAAAGTTCATTATTAAACCAGTCGTTATTGAGAAGTGAAAGAAGAGCTTTATTAGTATTAAAATTATAAGTATCTAGTTTGGTGCCCGGCCTAAGCTAAATGGTAATAGAGCTAACCAGTTTCTAGAACGTCAAGATTTATAAGATCACAATACAGAAAACAGGAGTCTCCAACGCCCTGGTAAGGTATAAGAGGAAAGAAGTCTAATTCCTAGCGAGGAATAGATTTATTTATCAAAATTTAAGTTTAAGTTCTAGCTCTAGATAACTTCAATTGTAAAACTTTAAAATGGTTTCCAGTTTCTTCGATAACCTTTGGAAGTTGCTAGGGTGTGTGACATCACTTAGAGACCAGAAGATCTACCTTTCCTCATAACATTAATACAATAAAACTAACTTTTTATGATTTTATTTTTTTATTTTTATGTTTATTGCCCTTTTGGATCAATTACAACTAACCTTTTAGAACTATTGGTTTCATCAGCTGTAAAAATTTTACAATACAGGTTGCTTGGTGGTTGCCTAGAGTCAGATATGGTTATTGGAAATTTTGGTTCATAGAAAAGTTTAAGTATCACTTACGATGATCCCTGGATAGTGCATCCTGTTACAGGGGCAAATATCCACTTTTTTGCCTATGCCCCTCACCTCAATTAATTAGAAATTGGTTAGACACAGGTTTTACTTAGAGTAGACAAATCTATTGAACCTCTGCGATTCAAAACAGAAAGCTCATTGAAAAAGCCCAAGGTGGACTTAAACTTTTCATACACTAACAATAAATCACACAGACTGCACCAAATGTGAGAAACGCAGTAGAGCTTTTGGCACAATGCTACAGTATCAATAGTTTGACAAGCAGAGTTAAACAAGATTGCCTGGAAATCTTTTTCAGCCAATTAAAAAGTAAAGGTGGACTTCACGATCATTCCCCACTGAATTGCATCAAGAAGTTACACTTTTTTATTTCATGGAAAAACCCTGGAATGGTTTGTTTGGAGCAAAATACTAATACTATGGAGAAGGAAGAGTACCTTACTTCCAATATTATTGAATCCAGCAAAGAAACTATCTACTGCTCCACATAAAACGTTTTAGATCATAGCTTGAAAAATATAAAATATATTATGTTCAATAATGAAGATTTACTGGATGAAGAAAGTAATGAAAATAAAATGATTTTGATTGAAATGGAGTTTGACATTAGAGAATATCTAGCAGCATGTAAAGCAAAAAAAAGTCATATGAGCTACATCTATAGTTCATACTTTGATTTTATTCATTTAAAAGGCATTGGTACATCATGAGGCTATGTTACTGAATAGAGAACCTTTGAAGCCGAAGCAGAGCATAATAAGTTTAATTTTCTATAATAAATAAAAATATGGATAAAAACATGGATATATCCTCTATTTGTGAACTTATCACTATAATTTATAATAAATCCCAGCAAAAACTATAAAATAATTAGTACATAACGAGAGAAATAATACATTATCTGTATATCCTTGTGGACTTTTCCGAAAATCTTGATCTATACCGCCTCCAATTTTGAAGCCACACTTTAAGACTTCTCTGCCTTCATGGTCCACTCCAGGCTCCTTATGCAGTGTTATCGGAATCTAAATAAAATAAAGTAAAATTAGAAAACAATGATAAAAAAAAAAAAAAAAAAAAAAAAAAAAAAAAAAAAAAAAAAAAGTATACATGTATGCACTCGTAACTACTACATTTTACCCCCTCTCTAAGCCCTGATCAACAGAAAGTTTCATTACCATGTCAATTAATCAAATATGTTCAGAAACATTAAACGTCTCTTGAGAATTAAAATCTAATATTTTGGGGATTTACATAATAGAGCTTGAGAGTGATCTTCTTAAATCTCTTTTCAATGATGGCTTATTAAATTATCCTTATCTATGATTGATACAAAGTATAAACATTTTATCTCTGTTTAGACACATAGAAGTTTCTGTAATTATATTCATTTGGCATGCGCGTTTCATAATTCTTCACCTTTTAAATAAAGAAGAATTCTTCGCCTTATCGTATGATTAGCGAGTTTGCTTGCATTTAACAAAACTAATTTGCTGCTTGTTTAATTAAAGTAACTGTTTAAATCAAGTTTGTAGTGAAAAACAAGTGAGTGATATAAGTGATTATGACAAAAATGTTGTATTTATTATTAAAATCAATCTATTGAACCTCTGCGATTCAAAACAGAAAGCTCATTGAAAAAGCCCAAGGTGGACTTAAACTTTTCATACACTAACAATAAATCACACAGACTGCACCAAATGTGAGAAACGCAGTAGAGTTTTTGGCACAATGCTACAGTATCAATAGTTTGACAAGCAGAGTTAAACAAGATTGCCTGGAAATCTTTTTCAGCCAATTAAAAAGTAAAGGTGGACTTCACGATCATTCCCCACTGAATTGCATCAAGAAGTTACACTTTTTTATTTCATGGAAAAACCCTGGAATGGTTTGTTTGGAGCAAAATACTANAAAACAATGAAAAAAAAAAAAAAAAAAGTATACATGTATGCACTCGTAACTACTACATTTTACCCCCTCTCTAAGCCCTGATCAACAGAAAGTTTCATTACCATGTCAATTAATCAAATATGTTCAGAAACATTAAACGTCTCTTGAGAATTAAAATCTAATATTTTGGGGATTTACATAATAGAGCTTGAGAGTGATCTTCTTAAATCTCTTTTCAATGATGGCTTATTAAATTATCCTTATCTATGATTGATACAAAGTATAAACATTTTATCTCTGTTTAGACACATAGAAGTTTCTGTAATTATATTCATTTGGCATGCGCGTTTCATAATTCTTCACCTTTTAAATAAAGAAGAATTCTTCGCCTTATCGTATGATTAGCGAGTTTGCTTGCATTTAACAAAACTAATTTGCTGCTTGTTTAGTTAAAGTAACTGTTTAAATCAAGTTTGTAGTGAAAAACAAGTGAGTGATATAAGTGATTATGACAAAAATGTTGTATTTATTATTAAAATCGAACAATCATAAATAAAGAACGGTACGCAACTCGTGCGAAAACGGTATTTTGCTTTGCTCATGTGGTTTTACGACGACAGCAGTTAGGCCTGAGTGGTGCAAAGACAAGGTTAGCGCACAGCGTTACCATAACCATCGCTTTTGTGGATATCCTAAAGTACCTCAGTAGGCTTTAGTCACCATTGTGACAGTTCACAGTGATTAGTGTGTCAACTTTGCTGTGGTGTGGATAGAATTATGCAGTGCTGTAAATCAAGAACAGAGGAATGACACTACACTCTGCGGATCACAGATAGGTTTTTTTTCATAATTATATTTAATAATTTGTGGAGCAGAAAACTACCATAATCCCATCGTTGGCTCCAAAATTAAGTTTTAAGAACCCCTTCACTTTGTGTTTAGTTTAAGTTAAGTTAGCATACAACCTGATTAGATTATACATAATATTTTGGTTATGGTCTACTTAAGCCTGGGTCACACTAGGCTAGTTGCCAGCCGCTGCTGATCAGCGGCTGGTAGTAGCACCATCAAGTAGCGGCTGGCAACCCGGTCACATTATAGATTGTATTGGCTGCTACTCGCCAGTTTTCACTTTGTAAAAACGACGAAGAATAAAGGCCACCTGATTATTTAAGTCGTCGCTGATGCGCTACTAGAGTGGTCAGATTGCGCTGATGGCTGGCGGTAGTGAGTGCGAGTAAAGGTGGGGGGTGTGGGTGGGGCTAGGTTGAGTCACGTGACATGCTAGTCGCCGCTGCCTGGCTACCAAAAGTTGAACACGTCCAACTTCACCAGCCCCTTCCAATTACTCGCTGGCTGGTGGCACCAGCTGCGAATTTTGTGGACACACCAAGCTGATCAAAGGCTGACAGCAGCCGCTTCCTCAATTCGCGGCTGACAACCAGCCTAATGTGACCCAGGCTTTAGAAAAGGACTATTGATTTGGTGTTCGTGGACCCTTCAAGGAAAGCACTCACTGATCATCTTCGAGTCATATTGATTATTATTTTCAAGGACATATTATACCTTTTTATTTTATAGCCCCAGAAAATAAATTACTGGGTAACTTATTATTTTCATTATCCATTTGAATCCAATAAAGTCAATTTAATATTCCCTCTCGTATGATTTCTCTTTTTTGTTCCAGTAAAATAATTTTTCTTTTCTCCAAATTACCTTATTTTAAACTCAATTTTAGTTTGAGTTAATCTAAGTAACTTTTTCCCTAACCATTATTTTAAGCAAACAAAAATATGTTTATTTCAAAAGGTTTGGTACTTAATTATAATAGCTACAATTATAAGTTCACATTCTTTTGTTATTGATAATGTTCTTTTATTTATTTCTTTTACCTCAAAACCTATTATATTATTAGGAAGGCACTATCCATTTTTTGGATGTGCTATTAATTTGGGGAAAACATTTTTCCCTCATTTGCCAAAATCTCTGTTGATAGATAAAATTTTATGTTTGTGGAACCCACCCCAAACACTGGCTTGTCCATATTATTTATTTACCTTTAATAAAAAATCGTAACAATAGATAAAATTATATATAATAAAAATAAATAATATTTAAGGAATAAAAANTTGGGTGAGTTCGGTAATTTTTAGTGGCCACCCAAAGCTTGGATATTTTAGTTTTAATATTTTTTGGTTAAGATTAGGTAATACTTTTTAAATATATTTAACATTAAATATAGATATTGAGATAGAGAAATATAAACAATAAATATATCACAGAGTTAATAAAAACATATGTATACATCATATATATCATACTCATAATATATGTACTACATCGTTTAGAAGTAAGAACACATTTTGTTTAGTAAAAATTAAAAATATAGTACCTATAATCACAATTATAATAAACAATGTAAAACAAATTTTTTATTATGAAGAAAAGTGTAGAAGATGTAGCGTAAATAGTATGGCCTAAAAGTTTACGAAGTAGGTGCCATGACTACAACTATAACTTCAAAACTATATCCCACTTATTTCCTTTAGATACCCATAGCTGTATCTATAAGACTCTTTTAGAAGGCTAATAGTACCTCTGAAAACAACTAGAAAGCGCTAAATATCATTTGGTAACAGGGTCTCCAAATAAGGAAAAAGAAAGGGGGGGAAAAAATCCAGGAGATCTCCACTTACAGGCCCCCAGGCACTCTTTTTTTTTTTTTTTTTTTTTTTGGAGATCTCCACTTACAGGCTTCAAAGGGCTCTAATTAGGGTTCATTTAAAAAGAGGGCTAAATATAGAATATGGGGTACCTTCTGATGAGCACCACCTCAAGTAGCCCATTGAACACGTCTATGCCTCTCAACAGGAGTGACAGTGCTACCTCTACAATTTCCCAAACAAGGCACAAACCGAAGTTACTTTCCGGATGACCCTTGTAATACCTATTTCTAATGAAAATATTAAAAAGAAGAACCTAAACTTATTCTTTAATCTCTGGGTAAATAATTATAAAAACATTAAAATTATTTCTATAACTATCATTAGTTTTAATGTTCTATGTGATTAACTCTAGAAGGGGACCTTCGATGATTATCAATATAGAACACTTGAAGAGTATAACATAAACAAGATAGCGGCTTGAACTATGTTTGAACAATGGAATTGAGTAGCAACACATTTTATTTTAAAGAAACTTTTAAAATATTTATTAAAAATAAAATACAATTTAAGCATTGCAGAGCATCAGGAATAGTCAAAAGTAACAAAAAAAGTGGTCCCACCAATTCCAAGGTATAAACTTGAAGGATCTCATCAGTTTCTTAATACCTAGAAAAAGGAAATATATTTTCTGAAATGTCGTAACTATACCTTTGTTTTTTTATTATTCACTAATCATAACTATCCTAAAATGTTATTTAATTATTTCACACTTGAAACACACCTAGTTCTTGATTATAAAAATAGGACTCTTTTAAAAAATCCAATAGATTAATCATAATGGTTTCCCCTTTTAATTATTACAATAAGAAGTCAGGTATTCAAGATGAGGAGCAGAAAAAAACAAAACTAAAATTAAGTTAAAATGTAGTCTTATTTATATTATATCTTCCACAATTTTCCTCATAATAACAAAAACCCTTTTGCCTTTCATTCTTTACAATCGTAACTATATTGGTAAATGTTTACTAAAAAAATTTTTTTTCTGAAATTATATAATGATATAAACATATAATTATTTTTTATAAAATCGAGTAATTTATTGTTGTTTTTTTTTTTTCTAAAATCCATGTTATGTTAAAAATGATCTAAATGAAAGAATTACAACCAAATAATAATAAAACTAAAATATTTGGGCTTTGGGTAGACAGTAAAAGTACCAAAGTGAACAACGGCAAAAGTTATTTGAGATTTGCCATCGGGAGACATTTTACACTTTTTGGGTGAGTTCGGTAATTTTTAGTGGCCACCCAAAGCTTGGATATTTTAGTTTTAATATTTTTTGGTTAAGATTAGGTAATACTTTTTAAATATATTTAACATTAAATATAGATATTGAGATAGAGAAATANGGCAAATTATTTAACTGATAATAAACTGCTGTGAAAACGCAATTGTATAAGGAAATAACTTATTGAATTATAATAAATTACAAGCAGTGAGCCATGTGTAGAGAAAAGAAGTCTGGTAGATCTTCTACATAAGTAGATAAGATAAACAAGTGTTTTAGCATTTCAAGGTTAACTGAACTGATAAATCCAAGTAATTCAGATGCATCATTAAAAATAGATTCATTTCAAAAACTAATCATTATTATTCGGTGGTTTTTAAGTAGGGGGAAATAATAATGAGAAAGACAAAATGTCATTCAAATTCTTATTCGTACTTGTTTAACTTTACTCATAATAAATAATATGTAAAGAGTTGGCCAGCTCATTGTTTAGATTGAGTCGAACATTTTATGTTATACAGTGTTAAAAGAGCGGGAAAGTAAAAATAAAAATTTAAATTATGTGCTCTCATTGGCTCCCCACTCCTTTTTTCTAATTTCTTCGTGCTGTCAACACAATAAAAGTTTTAGCACACATTTGGCCAAAACTTTTGGCGCAGACTGTAGTTTCTATAATTATTATTACCATCAGTTTTTATTAGCTATTGAGGTTCAGATAAAGTTTTTTTTCTAATAAAAAAAACTTGATATGGGAAGTTCTAATGATAAGGAAAGAGAAAGAAGGCTTAAACAGGAAGTACTGTATGAATACAATGAACTTCATGAACCAAAGATGAATCATATGAGATTTTTTTTTTAATTTCTATGAGTAATTGTTTTTATGTTGAATTAATATATAATTTACATAACATCTCTATTATTCCCTATGTGAGTCACTAGTATAAATAAAAATCTCTGGTAAATGATTAATAATTCATATTTAGATAGTAGTTTAAGTTCTTCTGATGATGACTGCATCTCGAATACTTTGCTAACAATATATTACTCCTAGCTTATCTACACCCATCCTTCTTTGAAAGTTGTTAGGTTTAGGTGGCAGTGGAATGGTATGATCAATTTATTTAAAAAAATGGTAGAACATAGTTTAATGGGAGTGTCATTCATGCCTAAATTTGGCAGTGTTCTATATATTATGTCATACATTACATTATATAGTTGTATAAGCCCTTCTCAGGCTGTTAGTCCACGGATTAATATTATTTTCATATTAATATTTTCTTCATATTACAGTCTTTATATTTAGTAAAATTTAAAGGTTTATAAGTGTTGAATAATTTTGTTAGCAAGATTAAAAATCATATCTAATAAATTATAATAGGTATAATCTGTGGAGCAACTGCCTGTGGGCAGATAGGGCTAGCCAAAGGGCTTGTACAAAACAATCTTTAGAGAATAACACGAAGTCAGCGTTAAACATAATTAGCATTCTGTAACCGCAATCACTAATAAATAGAAATAAAGATAAGCTAATAAGTGCCCTTTTTCCCCAGGATGTGGAAAGTGTGTGTATATCAGTAAAGATATATCAGCTTATAAATTATAATTATAAGAGAAAATTAAGGGACGGGCGTAGCCAACTGGCGAGCACACTTGCTAACTCTCGCCTGAAAACAAGGTCGTTATCAATAATCAATATGCCTGGTGATGGATCGAATTCCAGGGAGGAAAGAAATGTTTCACACAAATGATCATATTACGAGGTGGGTGATAAGGTATTTCTCCAGGTTCAATTTGGGATTCGTATAGTATATTATACAATTAACCTCTCTAATAATGAAGTGGTACTACAAAATGTCAGTCAAAACAAACAATAATTTATAAATTATAGCTTTAGTCAATGAAGTTCATGATAATTAAGGATTATCGTTAGAAAAAAAATGGACCAGTTTATCCTCTATAAACCACAATAGTAAACCGTGGCCTTAGTCCAAAGGCTTATACAATTATACATGAGAGGGTGGTAAGCCAACCAGTACAAGTAACATTATTGTTGAAACGGAACTAAGTCGAGGAAGGTGGATTGATAAAACAAATGGAAGTTTGGTGGCAAAAAGATACAAGTAAATATCTATTACATGCTGTGCTCTAGCAGCATAATAATCAGCTACTTTGTGGACCTCAAGATTTAGGGAATACTCAAGAGAGATTACACTAAAGTTTTCAATTGTCATTTGAGCAACTTGGCTTATCATATGTAATAGTTGGCACAGGGTTAACCATAATAATGACATTATTATGAAAAGAGCAAAATTAACCAGCTTATTCTCGAACATCCACAATGGATAATGTATAATAACATTGACTGTTTTGGACCATCAAAATAACTCCGTAGACACACCAACCAATAAGAACCAAGACAAAAGAGGTCAAATACAGCTCATATTAAATATTGACTATGTTTTTCTTTTTCACAGTAAACTGATACATTTTGTCCTTAGATTGTAGGACCTACAAAGCCAAGGTAGAAATAATTAATGTATTATTTTAATAATTGGAATTGAGGGATTAAATATTTCATTTGATAAGAAACTGAATGATTAAAAATAAAATAAAATATCGAAGTATCAATGTAAGAGGTACCTCGGTAGAGCTAAAAAAAATCTCTTAAGTTCGATAAATTTTAGTAAAATGCAAATAATGTGTTCTCTTGGGACGGAACAGAATAAGTAAGGGTCAAAAATTTATGATCACAATTAAAAAAAAAATACAAATTACCAAAAGGAAAGATACAAAGAATCAGATAGAAAAATCAGGTCAAAAACCTTTACTAATTTAATTTGTATTTTAAATGTACTTTAAAATAACAAAGATACGTTTACTGACACAACATCGTCATATAAAACCATTTGAAGATTATTAAAAAAATAATGTCAATTGAAATTCTGAATCTCGGTCAACTCAGACGAGGAAATGCGTGATATAAGAACTTTCTTATATCACACCCTTGAGTCAGTTAAAAAGAGAAAACTAGCTTTAATAGCAGATAATGAACTAAGTCATTTAGCAGTTTAATTTTAAAGTTTCGAAAATCAATCGACTTAAACAGGATACTGATCCTAGAACACATTCAAAAAATTAATAATTATCTCGATTCCGAGAAAAACTGGGCGAGACGTACACTCAAGCATTCCATCGCCGTGCCGGCTTGATGCTGAAAAGCCATCTTCGCGCACATCTTGCTGCTGGGTTTCTTAAACTCTTGCCACGAATATTAAATAATATTTTAAAAAATTAATACGATAATTTAAAAAAACAAAACAAAACAAACCAAAACCAGCGACTACAACGAACAAAACCCCGCGACTGTCAACACATGAAAACAAAACAGAAAACAATGGGTTCAGATTATAACATCAGTTTAACCTCCACTTTTAAACTTGTCTTGTATTCAATAATCCAGCAGATAAAACGAATGTTGAAACAAACACGATCTTGTTAAATTAGCCCCGTTATATTTTATAATTTAAAATTTGAGTCAATAATAGTAAATAAATACGAGGTTCAATAAGTTATAATATTTAAAATTATAAATATCTCAACAAAAATACACATTGCAAACTAGATATTAGAAGTTATAGATAAGTTCTCAGATGTTGCATAAAGGGGGCAATGCCGTAAGTAAGGGGGCGCCTCCCCTTGCTTCTCCACATCTTCAAGGAGACCTGACCAAGTAAATCCATTCATATAGAAATCCAGCCGTGTTTATTTTATCTTTTTTTTATTATTATGTTAACAAGATTTCAGCGTACAGTACAAAACAACTACTGGGGGACTGGGGGACCGTCGTAGCCAGATAGTTTACGCATTCGTAACTCCGTCGCCTGCAACCTAGGTCTAAACACCGATAAATCTGGTGTCCCCCACAAGTCTGAATACCAGCTGCTACATTGAACATTTTTTGATTTTGTTGTTCAGTTGATTCAACAATTGCTTCTGGTATTGATATCCAGAGCCGGGCCGTTAACTTTTATTCTCATGTTTTATGACCTCCAAAAATCAGGTCTTGGTAAATTCATATTGCGCGTGCCACGTCTAGATTTAGAACCACTTATAACCACTTCTAACCACCCTTGAGGAAATTTCTAAAAATCTCTGGTAAATGATTAATAATTCATATTTAGATAGTAGTTTAAGTTCTTCTGATGATGACTGCATCTCGAATACTTTGCTAACAATATATTACTCCTAGCTTATCTACACCCATCCTTCTTTGAAAGTTGTTAGGTTTAGGTGGCAGTGGAATGGTATGATCAATTTATTTAAAAAAAATGGTAGAACATAGTTTAATGGGAGTGTCATTCATGCCTAAATTTGGCAGTGTTCTATATATTATGTCATACATTACATTATATAGTTGTATAAGCCCTTCTCAGGCTGTTAGTCCACGGATTAATATTATTTTCATATTAATATTTTCTTCATATTACAGTCTTTATATTTAGTAAAATTTAAAGGTTTATAAGTGTTGAATAATTTTGTTAGCAAGATTAAAAATCATATCTAATAAATTATAATAGGTATAATCTGTGGAGCAACTGCCTGTGGGCAGATAGGGCTAGCCAAAGGGCTTGTACAAAACAATCTTTAGAGAATAACACGAAGTCAGCGTTAAACATAATTAGCATTCTGTAACCGCAATCACTAATAAATAGAAATAAAGATAAGCTAATAAGTGCCCTTTTTCCCCAGGATGTGGAAAGTGTGTGTATATCAGTAAAGATATATCAGCTTATAAATTATAATTATAAGAGAAAATTAAGGGACGGGCGTAGCCAACTGGCGAGCACACTTGCTAACTCTCGCCTGAAAACAAGGTCGTTATCAATAATCAATATGCCTGGTGATGGATCGAATTCCAGGGAGGAAAGAAATGTTTCACACAAATGATCATATTACGAGGTGGGTGATAAGGTATTTCTCCAGGTTCAATTTGGGATTCGTATAGTATATTATACAATTAACCTCTCTAATAATGAAGTGGTACTACAAAATGTCAGTCAAAACAAACAATAATTTATAAATTATAGCTTTAGTCAATGAAGTTCATGATAATTAAGGATTATCGTTAGAAAAAAAATGGACCAGTTTATCCTCTATAAACCACAATAGTAAACCGTGGCCTTAGTCCAAAGGCTTATACAATTATACATGAGAGGGTGGTAAGCCAACCAGTACAAGTAACATTATTGTTGAAACGGAACTAAGTCGAGGAAGGTGGATTGATAAAACAAATGGAAGTTTGGTGGCAAAAAGATACAAGTAAATATCTATTACATGCTGTGCTCTAGCAGCATAATAATCAGCTACTTTGTGGACCTCAAGATTTAGGGAATACTCAAGAGAGATTACACTAAAGTTTTCAAATGTCATTTGTGCAACTTGGCTTATCATATGTAATAGTTGGCACAGGGTTAACCATAATAATGACATTATTATGAAAAGAGCAAAATTAACCAGCTTATTCTCGAACATCCACAATGGATAATGTATAATAACATTGACTGTTTTGGACCATCAAAATAACTCCGTAGACACACCAACCAATAAGAACCAAGACAAAAGAGGTCAAATACAGCTCATATTAAATATTGACTATGTTTTTCTTTTTCACAGTAAACTGATACATTTTTTCCTTAGATTGTAGGACCTACAAAGCCAAGGTAGAAATAATTAATGTATTATTTTAATAATTGGAATTGAGGGATTAAATATTTCATTTGATAAGAAACTGAATGATTAAAAATAAAATAAAATATCGAAGTATCAATGTAAGAGGTACCTCGGTAGAGCTAAAAAAAATCTCTTAAGTTCGATAAATTTTAGTAAAATGCAAATAATGTGTTCTCTTGGGACGGAACAGAATAAGTAAGGGTCAAAAATTTATGATCACAATTAAAAAAAAAATACAAATTACCAAAAGGAAAGATACAAAGAATCAGATAGAAAAATCAGGTCAAAAACCTTTACTAATTTAATTTGTATTTTAAATGTACTTTAAAATAACAAAGATACGTTTACTGACACAACATCGTCATATAAAACCATTTGAAGATTATTAAAAAAATAATGTCAATTGAAATTCTGAATCTCGGTCAACTCAGACGAGGAAATGCGTGATATAAGAACTTTCTTATATCACACCCTTGAGTCAGTTAAAAAGAGAAAACTAGCTTTAATAGCAGATAATGAACTGTCATTTAACAGTTTAATTTTAAAGTTTCGAAAATCAATCGACTTAAACAGGATACTGATCCTAGAACACATTCAAAAAATTAATAATTATCTCGATTCCGAGAAAAACTGGGCGAGACGTACACTCAAGCATTCCATCGCCGTGCCGGCTTGATGCTGAAAAGCCATCTTCGCGCACATCTTGCTGCTGGGTTTCTTAAACTCTTGCCACGAATATTAAATAATATTTTAAAAAATTAATACGATAATTTAAAAAAACAAAACAAAACAAACCAAAACCAGCGACTACAACGAACAAAACCCCGCGACTGTCAACACATGAAAACAAAACAGAAAACAATGGGTTCAGATTATAACATCAGTTTAACCTCCACTTTTAAACTTGTCTTGTATTCAATAATCCAGCAGATAAAACGAATGTTGAAACAAACACGATCTTGTTAAATTAGCCCCGTTATATTTTATAATTTAAAATTTGAGTCAATAATAGTAAATAAATACGAGGTTCAATAAGTTATAATATTTAAAATTATAAATATCTCAACAAAAATACACATTGCAAACTAGATATTAGAAGTTATAGATAAGTTCTCAGATGTTGCATAAAGGGGGCAATGCCGTAAGTAAGGGGGCGCCTCCCCTTGCTTCTCCACATCTTCAAGGAGACCTGACCAAGTAAATCCATTCATATAGAAATCCAGCCGTGTTTATTTTATCTTTTTTTTATTATTATGTTAACAAGATTTCAGCGTACAGTACAAAACAACTACTGGGGGACTGGGGGACCGTCGTAGCCAGATAGTTTACGTATTCGTAACTCCGTCGCCTGCAACCTAGGTCTAAACACCGATAAATCTGGTGTCCCC
>KZ651045.1:1219475-1230774 GCA_001010745.2 Gerris buenoi
AAAACCATAGTTCAGTTTGCCGGTATGTTTTTAAAAAACAATTTAAAAACTAAAATGTATAAACTCCTATCAGCTGTTTTAAAAAAATGTTTGTTCTATATTTGATGTAAGTTAATATGATGTTTCAGGCACGAATATGCCTCGGTGGAGGCGAAATATAGCCGATTAAGATGAAAGTTCGTCTTTATTAACAAATTTTTTAACCCTTACCGACCCACATTTCAACGTTCTTTTATTAAGGGGAGTAACATTCAAAAGAAGAATATTCTATACACCTTCTTTAGATTGTTACTCCTCTCTGTTTATTTTATAAGGGGAGTAACAATCTAAAGAAGTGCTGTAGTTTATACACTAAAAAGTCATTGCATTTCAATTTCATCTGCGAAATATTTTATATTTAGCAGTATGATATGAATAATGCTAAACTATAGACATCAATAAAATCTCTGGAGGCAAACAATTGCATTTTAAGTTTATATTTATTAACTTAAAATGTAATATAATAGGAGATGGTCGTACAGACCCACAGACACCTTAAAATTATACTAGTTATGACCCAATTGTGTTTAGCGATTCCTAAAACATGTAAAAAATAGAACTAATTAGTCTTATTCAGATATTTTACAGAAAACAATATTTTTGTTTTTAAAATATGACTGAATGAGGTCTCTTGCAAGCATTTAGATATTTAAATAAATTGAAATTCTATAAACTTCCTTTATATAAACAAATTAAAATGTCATCTTGTAAAATTAACCCTGAAGATATCCTTTAACAGTGCTCCCCTTTGAAAGCAATTTTTACATTAAATGGTTAGATTGCTTGTTTGTTTTTATGTGCCCACTTCTATTTACGGTCGCGAAATGTATTTTATTATAGAGAGTAACAGAGAGTAATATAATATAATGTTACATATTATATGGAACAATTTAAGGGGGAAAATATTATAAAGTATACATGAATCCGGAAATAAGATGAAAATAACATTTTTCATTTTGAACCGACAGAATAATAAAACTATTCTATTTGCAGTCTAGTCTTTTTTATTACTATGGTATGATGAAACTTTAATCGCCTTCATACACCCTCTTACATTTTTTAGACATGTTCTCCAAGGACTCACAAAAAAGTTTGTTTTTTTATTTGCCTAATACTTAATGCTGTCTTGTACTGTTGACTGTTTGTGTAATTTAACTTTAATATTTCACCTAAGAGTTAAAATTAGAGCCGGTTAAACGTATTTACAAGTGACAAATTAGTGCTTTCTCTCCTTCCGGGATCTGAGACCGCACTGTAATAGCCAAGGCGTTAACTTGAATTTTTGTGTCATGTTCTCCTAGGACTCACAAAAAAGTTTTTTTTTATTTGCCTAATACTTAATGCTGTCTTGTACTGTTGTCTGTTTGTGTAATTTAACTTTAATATTTCACCTAAGAGTTAAAATTAAAGCCAGTCAAACGTATTTACAAGTGACAAATTGATGTTTTCTGTCCTTCCGGGATCTGAGACCACTGTAGTAGCCAAGGCGTTAACTCGAATTTAAAATCTATTAACTGATGCCAATAATAAAAGATCGTGCGTAGCCCCGAAGCCTTTACCTATCGAAGTCACACGCATCGCCATTTATCTTACTTTGCCCCGAGTGTCACAGATCGGCCTACTCTAATAAAAGGGAGGTACATTGTGACGTTACCGGTGGTACTCGATACTGGGCAAATAGCCAATCAGAAGTCAGTCTCCCCTCGAATGTTAGAGGTTGTGAATACTTGGCGCAATTCTAACATGAAGAAATGTAGACAGTCAAGGGCAATGGACGTTAATGTTCGCTGTAGTTGCTCATTAGACGACAGTAGTAACATTTAATATACCGGAAAAATCAATTTAATTGCTAATTATCTAAGTTAATTACTTAAAATGCGTTGATATATTCAATTTTTTCAACACAAAGGTTGTCTGTAGGCAATGGGAAAGTTTTTCTTAACAAAATTAACTGAATTGGTGTAAAGCTCATTTTAAACCCTGAGTAATCTTTTATTATTGAAAATATTACAATTGTAACAAATGCCAATATTAAGGTTTATTTAGCCAATGTAGCCATAACCAACTCCTTATCATCCGTTACACATATTATATAGTTGTATAAGCCCTTTGGCAGGTTTATCAAGTATCATTATTACAATAGTAAAGATTGGCTAATAACCTTAAGGCCCTTTCCCTAAAACTTTTGTCAATAATCTCGGTAGGAGTTCTAGAAAAACTAGATGTTTCCTATTCTACGTGTAAAGTTATTGATCCCATTCTTTTATGTCCTATTATTGTTATTGTTGATTGGAACACTAAAGAAGAAAGATATTAACACATTTGGAACACTAAGAAAGATATTAATAGGCATACTTAAGCGGGGTTGAAACCTCTTGCGTAATAAATTCATTCTTTTAAATGGGCGTGTAAAGAAGTTTTACTTTCTATTTGATTTTAGATCACATCCATTGCGTTAGTTCGTGTAAGGCCGATGTTAGGCCCTCCGCACACGGAGCAACTCAAAACAAACTCAACTGGAAACTCCAGTCATTTTTGAGTTGACAGAAAGCAAACCCAGTTTGTAATGAGTTGCTCCGTGTGCGGTGTCCCATTTTATTACACAGGTTGAAACTCATAGTCAACTTGGTGGTGATTTGAGTTTGTAATCAGTTTGTTTTGAGTTGCTCCGTGTGCAGAGGGCCTTAGAAATTTTAAGATTTTCAAGTTCATTACAATGATGTCCTAATTCATTCATTTTCAATATACGTCACAGCAAATCCTAATTAGTGTGTCGCGATTAGGCACGTCTCAAAAAAGGTTAAAAGAATAATTAAAAAAGGGAAAACATCGACGGTCACTGTGAAGAAGTAGGTAAGTCGATTTTTTGGGAAAATTTAAGTAAGTAGGTAGGCGTGTAGAAAGAGCCGTTTTCCGTCTTGTGAAGAAGTAGGCAAGTCCTATCTATTATAGAAACGCCATAAAAGCGATGTGCATTTTTAGATAAATTGAATATTTATGTTTGTCGTTAGGTAAGTTTACTTAGTCAATAATCTGCAACATTTGAATATTGTGAATTAATCAGTAAGTCCACATGACTACTTATCCACATTTGTCGAGAGCTTTTACATATTAGTTAAGACGACTTCTCCATTTATTCACAACAACAGAGGCATGTTTATAAATAGGTAATTTGACTTGTCTAATTGTTAATCAACTATAATCACGTTTATTTCTCGGTATGTCGAAACTCTATGGCACTATTTTTCGATGATAACCGAACTTTTTACTGGAAAACTTAAGTTAACTGGGGAAAAATTGATTTGGCATCCAATAGAATGGCTCAATGTCGCAGAAAACAAATTTTAAAACCCATTTCTTTATCATTGATTAATTATAGTTCAGTGCCCATTAGTGAGGCTAAAAAACGAGATCTAATGTATTTGCTCCCATTAATCGATTCCACATTCCATGAATTTTATAGGAACAATAAAACCAATAATAGTGATCCCACAGGTCCTGACAGGATATCAATCCAGACGATTATAGTCAGAAATAATTTTGGGCCAATGAATACATTTTTACAATGAATACATTTTTAATAACAATTTTAAATACATATTTGTAGGGACATTTAGTCTTCATGTCATTGACATTCTGTATATATTTCAAAAATGACAATTTTAAAAAATGATGTTTTAAAATTAAATAAATAAAATTAGCATTCACGAATCTAATTTGAAGTGAAACAAAATATCTTTTTATTACTAAAAAATATTAATTTATAAATTATAATAAGTGTAGTGTACAGTGTACCTACAAACTGGTGACCCCGACGTGATTTGAACACGCAACCTTCTATCAACTATTTTAAATCCATCTTTATCTTTCTTTTTTTTAATTATTTTTAATATTGCGATTACATAAACTACATGTTATAAGCAATAAAGATGACTTTTGTTTGATATTGGCTTGTTACACATAATGTGAGAAACTGTCCATTGACAGTACTCACGACTCACGGTATCAGACATGAATATTACAATTTATTAATTGATGTTTGATAGGTCACGAAGCAACGAAATAAATGGACCCAAAAAGTTGAAAAAGATTGAAACTTATATGGGACCAACAATGGGCTAATTGTGACCTACCATCCAATTTCGTTTAAATCGCTTGTGCAGTTTTTAAGATAGGTTGGTTCGCAAAAATTGAACTACAGACAAAAACGGAACCGAAATTGTTCCCTGATATCTGAAACGGATTTCTGTCTTGGAATTTTTTTTAATAATAGAACAATCACATAGCTCCTGGTACCTTCGGTAAGCTCGGAAGCAATACAAGATTTAAGTTTTCAAGATGTTGTGTTCCTTTATTTCTAAAATTCCTTTCCCTAAAACACATCAGTAATTATGGTAATAAGTAGGTAAGTCAATGGTACAAAATTAGGTAAGTCTCATAAAAGTAAGAATAACCAATGTTTTGCTTTACTTTCATTATTATATTAATATTTGGATGAAGTGCAAATGTTTGTGATAACCAGCATATTTTTAGCATATTTAGTTGATTTTGGAAGAAATGTCAAACTTTAAAACTGCTCTCCTGTAAAATTTGATTTTGTCTACTTACCTACTTCTTGACTGTGACCATCGACATAACTTCTATAATATTGTATAAGTTGAAAAGTATAATCATGGATGAAATTAGCGTGAAATATCTAGAGAAAAATGTAAAGTATTGCTATCCATTACATAGAAGTTATTAGGAATGAGAATTCTTGTTAAAATTAATGAAAAATCAAGGGGCCTTTTAAATCAACACAGCCGCTATCAGTCTTAAATTAGTCACGAATCAAGGGGGTTAAAATCTAACCCACAACATTTTTTTCATAATCCGGGATTCCCCTGTTTGTCTTTTACGCCTCCAAATCCACCCACTTTTTCCTCCAGGAAAACTGGCAAGGCTCATTTTCCCCCTATCATTTGACATTTCCATGAAAGTCAGATGCATAAATATCAAGTAATGTTATAAACAATTCAACGAGTTTAAACTTGGTGGAAGTGCAAAGTTATTTTTAGAAACAAGATTCTTTTTGTTGCTGAAAAAACAACTATGTATATTTATTAGAATTTGACTGTTTGATCTACTTTTAGAAATTATGAAGAGGGTTGATTCCTTTCATTCCTAACTACGTTCTACTTTAACGTACTTTAGTTTAACTTTTACGTCATTAGTAGTACTCGTAATTAATATTTTCTATTTAGTCCTTTTCTGTAGTGTTAGATGATGTTGTGTGCCAAAATATATTTATTAATTTTGTCGGGTAGCTATTTTTCCCCTAGTTTCTTGTATATTATATTTTTAAGTGTAGGTTTGGGTCAGTGAGAGCTATTGATTTTTTAATTAAATTTAGTGCAGTATTCCTTTTTTATAGAAGGGGTGATTAGAATACGATAATGGAGGAATATGAGCTTTTTCGTATATGGTAGAAAGTTAACCATCTTTTTCTTTTTTTATGTCTAAATAATTTATTTTGTTCTTTATCTTTATTTCAATGGTAAATATAATATTTTTATGTTGGTCGTAACGTTTCTTCTACGTAGGAGTTTTTAGTAATTGTAATGAGGTTGTCTACATATTTGGCAATGAATTTTTGTGTTTTTCTTTTAATTTTGCTTTGGCTTGGGTTATTAGTTCGGTTATTAATATTTCGCTGATGTTATAGGATATACCCAATGGTGTTGCGTTTAGTTGTCTATAATGTTGGTGGTTGTATGAGATGCATGAGATTCCACAAATGTAAACTGAATTACACACTTATATAAGGTTTGTTCCAACCACACTTCAAACTGGTTTGGAACTGTCCGACGCATGCGCATCGGACCACATTTGAACGTTTTTTGCTAATGTACATGCGTCGTACAGTTGTAAACTAGTTTGAGGTGTGGTTGGAACAAACCTACCTAGTTCAATGATGCTTTCAGGCACGTTTATATCTCGGAGAGGGGAAATATAGTGATTGTTATACATAGATGAAAGTATAAATCTGTTTTTATTAAAACCTTTTAACGAGCCACACTAAAACTGCGTACCAACAAATAAAATAAACTTTATTTTAATAATCAGTATTAATCTGCCGATTCTAAAATTCCGCTTTCCTTTTTCTACTTATTTAAATAATTATTGCATCATCATGCTTGCAAATAATTAAATGGTTTCTGCGGATAGTATATTTTATAATTTATTTTATGCTTAATATTTTAAGGCTTCAACCTTTCAAATTTTAAAAAAAAAAAATAAATAAATAAATAACGACGTGCAAACACATTTATAGTAAGATACATATATTATATTATAAATGTTTTAAGAGGTTTTTTTATTTTTATTTTAAATGTTTCGGAAACACTGATTTCATTTTAGCCTTAAGATATTAAGTACAGAATATAACCTATAAATATAACATAACACTTTAGTAGATAATGTGTTTTTAGATTGTCAAGAATAAGCATCTTATATTATTAATTATCCAATTGAAATTATAAATTAAGCAGACTAGCGACGCATATAGAGGGAGAAAAAAATGTTTAATGTAATGTAGACAATTTGAGGTTTAATCTTATAAACCTTATTATATACTCTTATCTTTTTTTATTGACAAGGTAGAATTGGATAGAAAATGTTAGGGACCATTGAATTTGGCAGCGACGCGGTTCTGTAAGGTGGTGAGCGCAGGCGCAGCACACTGGCTTGCCAAGTTCTAGAAACTGAAAACTTGGACTAGGGCTCCGGTCGAGTAGGTGTGACTTCTAGAAACGCCTACTCGTTTGTACTAGTATCTCCCTACTCTTCACAGCCAACCATGACCGATAAACCCCACAGACAAGACAGACCCCCTTCATCCTATCCTAATTATCAAGAATTAACAGCAACTTTATATTCTAGTTAAGAAAACAATCCTTTGTTTACTCTTTAACCAAACAGTATTGACAATTATCTTTATTAAAAAATTTGATTAAAATAACGTTACTTTGTTTTGTTTTCACGTGATCACCTAATTCTGTCAGTCAAAAGTTTAAAAATGAATTTAACATCATTGAAGAATGAAATAGATTGTTACTAACACGTTTAGATTATTTTTATTATTAGTCATAATTATGTATATGAAATTAAATCCATGGAAAAAATTATTCCCCTTCTTGGTAGGATAACAATTTTTTTTTTTTTTTTTAAAAAAAAGATAAATAATTAACTCATAATTAGAGTTTGATTCAACAATGCTTTAGATTTGGCAAAGGTACCTATATCATATAAAGATCATATAGTCATCATGCTACTTATAATATACATACCTAAAGGGTAAAAAGCCTCTCTACAAGAGAAACCTTAGTTTTTAATAAATAATGTGTTTTGGCTATCGAACATTTTTTTTATCTTACTAAATAAAGATTACGTTTAAGTCAAGTTAGTTTCATCATTCTAGTAATTTTGTAGACATCTCCCACTTTATTTTTAAATAAGATCTGTTGAGGATGATTATAAATTTGCTATTCTTTATATTTTATCACGATGAAGCTATTCTCTTTACCATGAAATTTGTTGGAAGCTTCGCCTTAGGCCCTAAAGGCTCTCTAAGAAACATTATTGCGATACGCCATCTTGAATCAAAATAGTGGCCATTTGTATATAATATTCAACATGTCGATATCTCCGGAACTAATTTGACTAGAATCTCGGAATTGAGCTTCCTTTTATTTCAAATAACACTAATAAAAGAAATTCCCAATCGGCCATTTTGAATATTAAAATCGTTTAACGTTTAATACGAAAACGCTTTACATGAAAAATCGGTTAACTCGAAAATATTGTGTTCCCAACAAAATACTAGGTATTTTCATACATTTTTCTTCTTTTAACGCACGAAACAAAAAATCGTTTAACACTGAAAGATTTCGCTTCTCGGACCGACAAAAAATACATTCACCTTATTTAAAACATTGACAATGTAGAAAGGTGAGAAATAAAAATAATACACCTAGGCGAGAGTCCTTTAACTCAGCTTTGAAATACTGACAGTGAAATTGAAGCAAGAGCCAATGAGACGTGACAATAATGTTTATCTGAACAACCCCCCTCCCGAGCCTCCGGTTCCTTTTCATCTCTGTGAATTACACCAATCTCCTACCCTAAAAACCCACTTATTTCTAACATGGAATTATCGCTCGCATATTTTAAGAATTATAAAGAAATATTTAATCATTTTATTTTTGAATTCGGTGTTGGCTGTGAAAATAGAGTGTTAAATTCGGTGTCTGATTATTTTTCTAAAAATCAATAAATATTTTAATTTGTTTTATTAAAAATTTTAAATTATTAAAGATTATAAGTTTTTATTTTTTATTTTAATTTCATTACAAAAATATTAGATAATTTTTTCATTATTTTTTTTTCACCGTATAACACAATAGTTATTTACGCAACAAGGGAGAGAAGTATGTTTTCCTGCTTGAGGTTAAGTTTTGCTTGAGTTAAGTTAAAGAAAATTCAATTAGCTCCCGAGGCTTGCCGAGGGAGATAACTGTAGTATTAGCTCTCGAGGCTTGCCGAGAGAGATAATCCCGAGAGCAGAAATACTTCGATCCATGTTGCGTATTAAATTTTATCTACGACTAGTGCACCATGGGTAATAGCTAAAGTTTGTAGGTTTAAAACTTTTACCTAAAACTTCACGTAATTTAAACACCTTAAACTGATATTTAGTTACTTGATTCATTAAAATAATTTGTATACTAAATATATACGTTTTTAATTTAATTACGTCTAGTTTGTTTTTAATTTAAAGACTTTGATAACCTAAAGCAACCTTCCCGAAAAATTAGTAAACAAAACAGCTAAAAAACATTACTTGTTGGTATGATTGATTTTTTTTTACTCCTAAGGGAGGGAAGTAACACTTACCTCCCTGTTATTAGCAATGTAAAGTCCACTTACAATGCAAGTCGTAGATAAAATTCTTTTAACACGAAAAAATATTTTGGTCCCACTCAGTTTCGTTTTAAACGATTTTCACTGTATTTGAAACCAAGTTTTTCTTATTTACATATTATCAATTCTTTGAGGTGAAATAAAAGCATTGTGAATGCAGGAATCTCTGTTATTCCAGGGAAATTACTATTTAAAAAAAAATGTATCTCCAGTTGTCAGAATAAGTTGCTATTATAGAATTTTTGCTTATAATATTTTATAATTTCATAAAAAAGGTAAACTATCTGTAGTATCTAGATATTTTCGTTTAGCAAAACAATCTAATTGTTTCCTGAAGGTAATTTATAAAAAATAAATAAATACATTAAAATTAATTCACTCCAGGCAAACACGGTAATTTAGCAATTCAACATATATAATATTTTTAACTAGGTAAGCGTGAAACTAAAATAAGTGTAATACTCGTATTACTTTAAACAAGTTTTCATTTTTTATTAGGTCAGCCAGTTTCCAGGCTTAGTTCACCTCAAATAGAATTACGATTTCTGGACAAAATATTTGCCATAAACTTTATTTATTTATTTTTTATTGTATTAATTTATTAGCACAAACATTCTACACTAGTAATAAATAATTACTGTGCACTAGTGATATAGAGAATGAGCTTAAGTGTTTGATGAGGTTAAGCTCCTTCATCCAATCTATTTTCATTTCAACTTAAGAATTAATTTAAACTAGAAATTACTTAAATTACCTTCGTTTTATAATGATTATTTTTTCTTTAGCTGTCAAAAGATATCTGTATTAGTTCGAAATTATATTATTTAAGGTACAACCAATTGCCAAATAAGTTAAGTGCAGCAATTGAAAATATACCATATTATGTTCACATTGAAATTTAAGTATACCATTTGTTCATAGAGAAATTTTAGTAGAAGAAATAGTCTACTCAAATTATTGCATCTAACTTATCCATGAATTGGTTGTAACAAGAAATTTGTATCAATAAATTTATTTATAGTATTTTTAAGGCCCCCACAAACGATCAAATATTTTGCGCATACTTGATGTTTGCGCGAACATGATGTCGAACAAATTTGGGCCATACATGTCAAACATCTAACAGCCCCATACACGGTCAAAATTATTGCGCAAACATCAAACAGCTTTAAGGCCCCCATACACGATCAAACATTTTGCGCAAAATGTTTGCGCAAACCTGATGACGGGCAAATTTAGTTAAAATTCATGTTTGCCCTAACATTTTGACCGTGTACGGGGGCCTTTACTCTCGCAATGTCTCATTAGCTAGATTACAGAGACAGTTTCCGAATTTAGAGACTGTTATCTATCTTTAAAAAGATTTTTATTGTTTATGAATAGTTCAATATGGTTGGACGTTTAAACTGCCAACCAAATAATAATTATTCATAATAATAATTTAAAAATTTAATTAAAAAGAAACAAGTTTTTTTTTCACAGAAAGTGTTTTCTATAAAAAATTAATGCCCTCCTATAAATTAAAAAAAAAAATCCTTTATTTTATGCAAGGGAAATTAATGAATGAAATATAAAAAAAATCACGGAAAATTACGTAAGGCTTATTTACGAAGGTAAAAAATTAAGTGTCAAGCAATCGATATTAATACTTTAGTATTATTCCCGCTATAAGAATTTGTATATTTAAAATTGTTCGATATTATTTCGTTGCTGATTTTTTTCTAAAACCTTCAGTTACCGATATTTTATTATTTATATACATAAGAATATTTTGTAAATACAAGATAAGGGATGTTGGTGTGAGAAAAAAAAATTGAAATATGCTTCGAGGTCACTTTTCAACCTCGTGAGGCTATGGCCCACATGAAATTAAATTAAGTATATATTTTTCTTAAATCGTTTTGAATTTTTTCAAGGTAGGAATCGAATTAAAAAAAAGAGGGCGAGTCGCGGATTTGAAATTAAGTGGTCCTACGTTAAAAAAACTCAGGGGACTCGTAACGAGGCACCGTATAGGCAGTATTAAAATAGACTCGCCCACTCCTAGTCCACACTATTCGCAGGATAAATCACTATTTCCCCTCCTTTTTTCCACTTCTTTTTCCCACTCATTTTCTCTTGTGTTTAACTACAAGAAAAACACCGTAAACACGAATAATGTATAATATAATCAACATTTAAAATTAACACGGCGTTACGAAATGTACTGTGAAGGTATCGTGTAACAAGACTAGAAGCTATTTTAGACAAAAAATAGCTATTTTTTTTTTTTTTTTTTTTTTTTTTTTTTTTTTAAAAA
>KZ651045.1:1256721-1268855 GCA_001010745.2 Gerris buenoi
TTTATAAAATTTTTACTTCTTCATTATAAATTATAATATTTAATAAAAATTGAAATAACCATAATTGCATCTCTTAGTTAGGACACGAACAGTTCATATACTAAATCAACACAAATCTGTTCAAAGAAATAATATAAGAATGTAATTAAAATTAATATAATTTCTTCTAACTTAAATTAATTCTATTTAAAAAAATACACATTGCAGATAAAATAAATTATAATTAATCCAGATATTCCTGCATTACAATATGCCCTCATACATGATTATTGTAATATACAGATATTTCTTCAATTACACTTTTTGACTTCTAGGATACATCTTTAATATCAATAAAAAATAATATTTGTATGACGGATTGTCTGTAGATATTTAAAAAATAAAGATAATATATTCGATGTTATATTCATTTAAAATAAATTTCAGGAAATATCTTATGCTCAAAGACAGAATATAATATACTAAAATTAATTCTCCAATAAACTAAAAATGTTATTATAAATCAATGAAAAAAGTATATAATTTAAATGACAACTAAAATACTTAACTATAAATAAATATCGTTATCCCTGATTGTGAGAAAAAATAAAATAATATTATGATTTATTTTTAATTGCAATTATAGTATTTTGTCAATTCTTTTAAAATCCACAAGTTAATCAATTTATTATAAAGATTTACAATGTAGGAATGATTGTAAAAGAAACCCCTATTTTCTATATTGTATAAATTTTTCTATATTGTATATATATATATACATACAAAGCAAAACTAAAAATATACAATAATAAATAAAAAATGATACACGTGCACGTGCACGTGCAGTATAATCTTATATATTTCAGACTAACAAAAATTCAAAATATTTAAATAAGAGGTATTTTTAAAGGCCACAAATTGAGTTTCAAATACCTTTAGGTTTATAGAGTTATTATTTAGCACAAGAAGATATACTTTTTGTATAAAAAATAGGAAATTATAATATCATTAGCAATTTATTGAGAGTAATAATAACATTAGCAATTAGTTTGTGTTAATGTTCCAACATGTGCCAATATTTTGATTTTTTGTCATTGAGATTTTGGAAATGTTGAAAAGGTCTTTCATGTTCAAATTTGAACTTTTTTTCTTACTTGTAAGCAATCCCATGTTTTTATATAGAAAGGAAAAAATCAATTTGAACCATAAATATAAATTGGTCAAATCCTAGATTGCGTTTTTGGAAAAGTTTAACTAAAAAGTCAATTAATGTATTACATATTTATTTCTCAATGATATCTTTAATTATTAAAATGAAAATTACCACCAGAAATCAGTAATTACTCCTTCAGCGTTCTGACTTAGTATCGGGCTATCAACCTTAATTAATTATTATTAGTTTTCAAAGTCCTAAGGTTACTCCTCACAGGTTACTCCATCATCCTAATCCGAAAACTCATGTAAAACCGAAAAATATTGATCAGAAGGCATAATTTCTCTATACTGTACATTGTGGCACGGGTGCGTATACAGTGCACCAAGACAAAGAAACACGGCAAAACATTACAGAACGAAACAATAATCAAAGCAGACTGTTTCATCTGTTTTAGGGTAAAGTAAGTTTATTATACTAGCATCGTGAATCTGTGATTTACAGGTACTTTTTTACCCGTGGCGCACCCTATGAAAATATTAATATCCATTGTTAATAATTTTAATTTAATTTAATTCGATTTCATAAATGATATGAATAATTAAATAAAAGGAGTAAAATAAATATTATTATGTACCGGGAGATGAGTGATCCAGTTTAGGAGATACCTGTAGTAAACCTTTTTTTTACTAAGCATCTTTCATTTATATCGTATTTGCATTTCCTGATGAGGCAAATTAGTACTAAAATTCTGCATCATTTGTTTTCTTATGTTAGATAAATATCTTGTTAAGGCTAAATCTTCTCCGGAAGTACGCGTCAGAGATTTTTTAAATTCCGACAGGCGAATCTATAATGAAAATTATTATCATGCTCAGCTGCTTTAAATTCACAACATTTCTGACACTTCCCATTCTGAAATTTTCCTTCCCTTGAAGATTTAATTTTATCATACTTCTAATCACCTTATCCCGCGGAAGCTTTTTGAGTTTGGAAATATCTGTTAAAAATGTTTTTATAGTTTCTTTTTTGATAAGAATGTACAATTATTATTTTAATTAGATTAAAGCTAATGAGAATGTATATTCTGTTTCAGATAAGACCGACATGACGTATAGCGCATTGATAACGGACGAAAAATAAACGAAATTTCGAACGAGATCGAATTCTCGGAATGGGGGTGGCCGAGGAGTTCGCCCCGAGCTTCACGCAGAAGCCTCAGCTTCATCAAGAGGACGAGGGTAATAGGCTCGTTTTCGAGTGCAAAGTCACTTCTTGTCCAAAACCGGAGATAACGTGGTTCCGCAGTGATAATCTCATAGTCGAAGATGATCGGACAGCTATTAAAATTCAGACCGTAGGCACAAATCATTTCCTTGTGATTTTAGAATTAGACGATGTTATCGAATCGGACGCCGGGCTGTACAAAGTCAAAGCCAAGAACAAACTTGGAGAAGTAGCGGCATCCATCAATTTAAATTTCAGTCGTAAGTATTTTTTTTATATGTACATATATACCTAACTTATAATTTTATCAACTGGAATAAGAGTACAAAATCTATGTCAAAACCATGTTACTGGAAGAGAGTTTCCAAATCAACTGAAAGACTCTGAGCGGTGAGCAAACATTAATGTCTAGGATGAACGGTGACAGTGAGCGGTAAGCGGCAAGCGTCATTATTATTCGCTCAGATGCTTGAGCTTGTAGCCGGCTGTCCTCTACTTCCCTTGAACTTAACGTAAACATAAACGTAAGCGACACCGCTCTGCCTCCCTACCGCCCACTACTCACCGCTCACCGCTTTTTATCGTACCCGAGACCTTAGGTCTTGAGAACGAGAGGCAGAGCGGTGATCGTCGCTAGTTACGGTAAGAGCAAAAATAATAGGGTGAACGGTATTTCCCTAATGATTTTATTCAATACTATTCGCAAGTTTGTAGCCTAAATAAAAATAGAATATTGTAGCACTTCGGCACCTTGCATAGGTAATTTTTCGTGGCATTTTTGTGGTACATTGACAATAAAAAATAATCCAAGAATTCTTGGGCAACTGTAACCCTTCATTAAAGAGAGGATCCTCACCTTTGCCTCCTACTACTACCAATGTTTATCTTTTATGGGCTAACTCATTTTGTCTCTCTGTAAAAGAGATTTAATACTCCCTAGCAATAAATTGAGACGGTCGAATAGATTAATTTCTGTGAGTTTTGACTTCTGACAAATAAAATTTTAAAGTTGGTCTCATTTAAATTAAATTTTCTATATCCTTGCAGAAGATTTACTAAGTTCTTGTTAAACCTTTATTGCCAAATCAAAAATTCAGTGACAAATAAACATTATAAACTACAGTTTCTTTTTAATCAAAACCGTGTAGGTATATCAATATTTAAAATATAGACGTTTCTATACCCTAAATTTTATCTAAGACATTTCATTAAAAAAATATTACTATGAGGTGCAAATAAAAAAGCACAAATAAACTAAATAATAATAATTTGAAATATAAAGTATTAAAATATAAATACAAAGTTATAAGAAATAGTATAAGGTTTGTTATTTTTGATCCACTGTCTCAAAACTGGGGTGAACAGAAATTACTCGTACGTTTGTGCAGTGTTTAAAACCGTTCGAAAAGGTTTCAAAAATTCTTCCACGTTATCAATATACTCTTATACACACAATATATACATATATATAAATAACGGTTTCTTTACGGCTGTTTATTGTTTAAATAGGAGAAATAAGTTTATTTACTTTTCTTTAAACTGTAAATTTCGAGTTGTATGTCAGTTATTTTCTAGTACACCGTATTCTCTCTCTAGTAATAAGATGGTTTAATAGCTTGTCAAGGAATCAATGCCCTAATGAAAATCTATTTCTTTAAAAATAGATGCAATTAACGCACGATCGTTAAAACGTAAGTTATGTACTTCTTGCCAGGGTTTTCCTTGTTTTGACAGTTTAAGATATATTTGTGCATTTAATTTACTGTTTCTAGCACTTCTATCTTTTCTCTATTGTTGTATTTATTTTTTATTTACGCTACGATTACACGCAGAGGCCACTTAACTCATAAATCAATAAGGTCATTAATGCTGAATTGTCTAGCCTCACTGAGAAATAAACCCGGATATTTAGAAGATTTTGAATTTAGTTTTGGCCGCAGCTTACATAATATGTCTTAACGAGAATGCGTTCAACAAAAATGGTTGTTTAAATTTATTTTTTCTTATCGCAAAGTAGTTTGTTGAAATTGTGTTCTATACTGGAAGAAGATTTGTATTTAAGCATTTTTTTTAAAATTTCTCATACATGTAACACACACCATCATTTATTTGTTCGATCAATGTTAGCAGATAACTATATTAGCTCAGTGGTTTAAAAATAAAAAGATTTAAAGAAAAAAAAAATTAAAAAAAAAAANAGTAAATAAGCGTTCACAGCTATCTTTGAGCCACCTAAAGTACAAATTCAGTTCACTGTTCACCCAGAATCATAATAAATGAGTAGCTACTCGAAAGAAGAAGCGTCCGACGTAAACAGATGCGGCTGATAGGAATTAATGGCCTGAGTTATCCTTACTGCTATGTAACAGTAAATAAGCGTTCACAGCTATCTTTGAGCCACCTAAAGTACAAATTCAGTTCACTGTTCACCCAGAATCATAATAAATGAGTAGCTACTCGAAAGAAGAAGCGTCCGACGTAAACAGATGCGGCTGATAGGAATTAATGGCCTGAGTTATCCTTACTGCTATGTAACAGTAAATAAGCGTTCACAGCTATCTTTGAGCCACCTAAAGTACAAATTCAGTTCACTGTTCACCCAGAATCATAATAAATGAGTAGCTACTCGAAAGAAGAAGCGTCCGACGTAAACAGATGCGGCTGATAGGAATTAATGGCCTGAGTTATCCTTACTGCTATGTAACAGTAAATAAGCGTTCACAGCTATCTTTGAGCCACCTAAAGTACAAATTCAGTTCACTGTTCACCCAGAATCATAATAAATGAGTAGCTACTCGAAAGAAGAAGCGTCCGACGTAAACAGATGCGGCTGATAGGAATTAATGGCCTGAGTTATCCTTACTGCTATGTAACAGTAAATAAGCGTTCACAGCTATCTTTGAGCCACCTAAAGTACAAATTCAGTTCACTGTTCACCCAGAATCATAATAAATGAGTAGCTACTCGAAAGAAGAAGCGTCCGACGTAAACAGATGCGGCTGATAGGAATTAATGGCCTGAGTTATCCTTACTGCTATGTAACAGTAAATAAGCGTTCACAGCTATCTTTGAGCCACCTAAAGTACAAATTCAGTTCACTGTTCACCCAGAATCATAATAAATGAGTAGCTACTCGAAAGAAGAAGCGTCCGACGTAAACAGATGCGGCTGATAGGAATTAATGGCCTGAGTTATCCTTACTGCTATGTAACAGTAAATAAGCGTTCACAGCTATCTTTGAGCCACCTAAAGTACAAATTCAGTTCACTGTTCACCCAGAATCATAATAAATGAGTAGCTACTCGAAAGAAGAAGCGTCCGACGTAAACAGATGCGGCTGATAGGAATTAATGGCCTGAGTTATCCTTACTGCTATGTAACAGTAAATAAGCGTTCACAGCTATCTTTGAGCCACCTAAAGTACAAATTCAGTTCACTGTTCACCCAGAATCATAATAAATGAGTAGCTACTCGAAAGAAGAAGCGTCCGACGTAAACAGATGCGGCTGATAGGAATTAATGGCCTGAGTTATCCTTACTGCTATGTAACAGTAAATAAGCGTTCACAGCTATCTTTGAGCCACCTAAAGTACAAATTCAGTTCACTGTTCACCCAGAATCATAATAAATGAGTAGCTACTCGAAAGAAGAAGCGTCCGACGTAAACAGATGCGGCTGATAGGAATTAATGGCCTGAGTTATCCTTACTGCTATGTAACAGTAAATAAGCGTTCACAGCTATCTTTGAGCCACCTAAAGTACAAATTCAGTTCACTGTTCACCCAGAATCATAATAAATGAGTAGCTACTCGAAAGAAGAAGCGTCCGACGTAAACAGATGCGGCTGATAGGAATTAATGGCCTGAGTTATCCTTACTGCTATGTAACAGTAAATAAGCGTTCACAGCTATCTTTGAGCCACCTAAAGTACAAATTCAGTTCACTGTTCACCCAGAATCATAATAAATGAGTAGCTACTCGAAAGAAGAAGCGTCCGACGTAAACAGATGCGGCTGATAGGAATTAATGGCCTGAGTTATCCTTACTGCTATGTAACAGTAAATAAGCGTTCACAGCTATCTTTGAGCCACCTAAAGTACAAATTCAGTTCACTGTTCACCCAGAATCATAATAAATGAGTAGCTACTCGAAAGAAGAAGCGTCCGACGTAAACAGATGCGGCTGATAGGAATTAATGGCCTGAGTTATCCTTACTGCTATGTAACAGTAAATAAGCGTTCACAGCTATCTTTGAGCCACCTAAAGTACAAATTCAGTTCACTGTTCACCCAGAATCATAATAAATGAGTAGCTACTCGAAAGAAGAAGCGTCCGACGTAAACAGATGCGGCTGATAGGAATTAATGGCCTGAGTTATCCTTACTGCTATGTAACAGTAAATAAGCGTTCACAGCTATCTTTGAGCCACCTAAAGTACAAATTCAGTTCACTGTTCACCCAGAATCATAATAAATGAGTAGCTACTCGAAAGAAGAAGCGTCCGACGTAAACAGATGCGGCTGATAGGAATTAATGGCCTGAGTTATCCTTACTGCTATGTAACAGTAAATAAGCGTTCACAGCTATCTTTGAGCCACCTAAAGTACAAATTCAGTTCACTGTTCACCCAGAATCATAATAAATGAGTAGCTACTCGAAAGAAGAAGCGTCCGACGTAAACAGATGCGGCTGATAGGAATTAATGGCCTGAGTTATCCTTACTGCTATGTAACAGTAAATAAGCGTTCACAGCTATCTTTGAGCCACCTAAAGTACAAATTCAGTTCACTGTTCACCCAGAATCATAATAAATGAGTAGCTACTCGAAAGAAGAAGCGTCCGACGTAAACAGATGCGGCTGATAGGAATTAATGGCCTGAGTTATCCTTACTGCTATGTAACAGTAAATAAGCGTTCACAGCTATCTTTGAGCCACCTAAAGTACAAATTCAGTTCACTGTTCACCCAGAATCATAATAAATGAGTAGCTACTCGAAAGAAGAAGCGTCCGACGTAAACAGATGCGGCTGATAGGAATTAATGGCCTGAGTTATCCTTACTGCTATGTAACAGTAAATAAGCGTTCACAGCTATCTTTGAGCCACCTAAAGTACAAATTCAGTTCACTGTTCACCCAGAATCATAATAAATGAGTAGCTACTCGAAAGAAGAAGCGTCCGACGTAAACAGATGCGGCTGATAGGAATTAATGGCCTGAGTTATCCTTACTGCTATGTAACAGTAAATAAGCGTTCACAGCTATCTTTGAGCCACCTAAAGTACAAATTCAGTTCACTGTTCACCCAGAATCATAATAAATGAGTAGCTACTCGAAAGAAGAAGCGTCCGACGTAAACAGATGCGGCTGATAGGAATTAATGGCCTGAGTTATCCTTACTGCTATGTAACAGTAAATAAGCGTTCACAGCTATCTTTGAGCCACCTAAAGTACAAATTCAGTTCACTGTTCACCCAGAATCATAATAAATGAGTAGCTACTCGAAAGAAGAAGCGTCCGACGTAAACAGATGCGGCTGATAGGAATTAATGGCCTGAGTTATCCTTACTGCTATGTAACAGTAAATAAGCGTTCACAGCTATCTTTGAGCCACCTAAAGTACAAATTCAGTTCACTGTTCACCCAGAATCATAATAAATGAGTAGCTACTCGAAAGAAGAAGCGTCCGACGTAAACAGATGCGGCTGATAGGAATTAATGGCCTGAGTTATCCTTACTGCTATGTAACAGTAAATAAGCGTTCACAGCTATCTTTGAGCCACCTAAAGTACAAATTCAGTTCACTGTTCACCCAGAATCATAATAAATGAGTAGCTACTCGAAAGAAGAAGCGTCCGACGTAAACAGATGCGGCTGATAGGAATTAATGGCCTGAGTTATCCTTACTGCTATGTAACAGTAAATAAGCGTTCACAGCTATCTTTGAGCCACCTAAAGTACAAATTCAGTTCACTGTTCACCCAGAATCATAATAAATGAGTAGCTACTCGAAAGAAGAAGCGTCCGACGTAAACAGATGCGGCTGATAGGAATTAATGGCCTGAGTTATCCTTACTGCTATGTAACAGTAAATAAGCGTTCACAGCTATCTTTGAGCCACCTAAAGTACAAATTCAGTTCACTGTTCACCCAGAATCATAATAAATGAGTAGCTACTCGAAAGAAGAAGCGTCCGACGTAAACAGATGCGGCTGATAGGAATTAATGGCCTGAGTTATCCTTACTGCTATGTAACAGTAAATAAGCGTTCACAGCTATCTTTGAGCCACCTAAAGTACAAATTCAGTTCACTGTTCACCCAGAATCATAATAAATGAGTAGCTACTCGAAAGAAGAAGCGTCCGACGTAAACAGATGCGGCTGATAGGAATTAATGGCCTGAGTTATCCTTACTGCTATGTAACAGTAAATAAGCGTTCACAGCTATCTTTGAGCCACCTAAAGTACAAATTCAGTTCACTGTTCACCCAGAATCATAATAAATGAGTAGCTACTCGAAAGAAGAAGCGTCCGACGTAAACAGATGCGGCTGATAGGAATTAATGGCCTGAGTTATCCTTACTGCTATGTAACAGTAAATAAGCGTTCACAGCTATCTTTGAGCCACCTAAAGTACAAATTCAGTTCACTGTTCACCCAGAATCATAATAAATGAGTAGCTACTCGAAAGAAGAAGCGTCCGACGTAAACAGATGCGGCTGATAGGAATTAATGGCCTGAGTTATCCTTACTGCTATGTAACAGTAAATAAGCGTTCACAGCTATCTTTGAGCCACCTAAAGTACAAATTCAGTTCACTGTTCACCCTGCGAAAAAGGTACTTCAATAGAAGTAACAATGCCACGTATATTTATAGACAATATTACTTTTATTACACATGTCTGTTTCTTGAAGGCTTGTGTTTATTAAACAATCCAAGCCACATGTAACGCTACTAAGTCGCTATATTTTTAACATGTGTGGGTAGACGCAAGACATATACATGCCAAATTTCAAAGTCCTCGGACGAAAGGTGTAGCCGTGAGAGGAGGCGACGGACGGACAGACAGACACACGTCGAAAACAACATCCACTATGACACGGTCGCCACTTGAAGACCTAGAACTCGATTATGAAACTAACTATGGAAGCTTACGCACTAAGATAAAATAATGTTATAGTTTTAACTTTAGGGTTTATATCTTGCTCAAAACTTCCTACGCCTCTATTTATGTGTAGACAGAGTACCTTTTCTCAAGTAAAAAGTAGGTTTTTTTTAGTAGGAATACTTCTTATTTTATTCTTAATAAAATGGTTGTGCGTGAAGTCTGACGTAAAAATTGTTTCGTTGGCATTGTGAATATGAAATTAGCTAAAGAGGGGGGGGGGGGGAGGCGCAAAATCTTGATGTTTTTTAAAAATTGCAGGAAAATTTAACACTTTCCACGAGTGTAATATACTTTTGGAATCTAGTTTGGATTATAATAGCACTCTATACTTCACCTTGCAACTGTCTAGTTAATACTGATGCCGGGACTAATACAGTCTCTGTAATTTAATACTCTCGTAAAAAATAATAATAATTGGCACTATGCTCTTGATTTACGGTATTAAGCTAAAATAAAATANTATAAATAGCAGCTTCTTTAAGTATAGTTAAAGTATACATATACAATATACATTTATATACAGGATACATTTAATAGTATATGTACATTGTACATAGAACTCATACAGTATACAGTAAACCTTTTACTCTAGACTCCAGAGATACCATTGTCATAAACTATATTTATAGTAGACAACGTATAGCGACGTATCATTCGATTACAGAATGACCAATTACTCTATTTACTGTATAAACACTGTGATTACAGATATCACATTAGTTTGAGCATGACAAAACATACTTCTTTTTTTACATGCAATGTAAACTCATTTTACTTATCAGAAATTTTAGGTGCGTTAAAACTATTAATGCACGTTTTTAATCATTTTCATTCAACTCATTAAACTTGTATTATATTTATTTATTGTACTTGATGATTAATTAAATATTGATTCACTATTTAAAATCATAAATCTTCAGATCTGATTTAGGAATAAACGCAATTTTAAATGCATACATTTTTACGTCTTTCGTAGATCTTCCCAATGCATTGAGAAATGCACCGGATTTATTCTGTTCAGATCTTTTCTTTATTTAAAAATAAAAATATGATGAAATGTTTACTGTTTTCCTCGAGTAATAAAGATAAATATCGTTTCTTTCAAATTTCAAATCTAAAATTAGTTTTACTCATATTTTTTAACGTTTGAAAAAAATATTTTAACTCTAAATTGTTAAAAATTTAAATATAGATCCATTTAAATTTTGAAGTTGAAACATTGCTACACACTACTAAAATATTGAAATGAGTGTGAAACCCAAAAACTCCATTAGGGGGTGTAACGAATCAGAGCTGAAAGTCTACTTAAAAAATACTTCTTATAAATATAGCCTGGCTAGTCTATTTTTATATAGCTAGGGTGTCTATTTTAGAACCATCAGTTAGCATTTTTTTTTTTTTTTTTTTTTTTTTACAAAATATGCGTCGTATAAAAAAAATTCTTAAATATTGTTTTGGTTTCTTTTAAAAAGAGTAACTTTAACTTTTAATGATTTTTCGTTAATTTGTTTAAAAAATAGACGGGGGGATTTTTATAAAGGCACATACCCTAATGACGAATTAGTAAAAAAGCGAAACCAAATATATATTTGTGCTCAGGACGGTTTCCTTTTTCATTTAACACCCCCACATGAGGCATTTACATGAAAAAAGTCATTAAATACAATACATACATTCATGATCACAGTCATTACATACAATGCATTTCATAAAAAAAACCTTGTTTCATCTCTCAGGATTTTTTTAAGCATTATTTTATTTATTGCACATAACATAACTGCTCAGTTTGGAAGTTGCTTTGTTGTGAAAACAGACAGACAGATAATTGTAGGCAATTAATTATAAGTTTGGCCTACGGATTCTAAAAGAAAGAAATAAATAGATTATAATAATAAGAAATAAAAATATAACTTTTATTTTATCGATATTTGAGACTTATTGCTCAATTTTTCAAGGCTCATACCTGCCGAAAGGCTTAAGGCCCCCATACACGATCAAACATTTTGTGCAAAAGTTTGCACAAAAATGTTTGCGCAAACCTGATGTCGGGGAAATGATGTCGCTTGTTAAAAAATCATGTTTGCGCACACATCAAGCAGCCCCATGGTCAAAATATTTGCACAAACATGATGTTTGCGCAAAATGTTTGACGTGTATGGGGGCCTTTACACAACTATATATATTTAATGGATGAGATTGGGTTGGCGTGCCGCTTCCTCAGCGGTACAAACCATATAATTGGCATTAGCAACCGGAAGGACGCCATACACTTAAGTAGCATTATATCTTACTTAGATTTATATCACGATACTGGGTGAACATTAAGCGTGGGGCCCTTTTGTGGAGAGGAACTCGGGATCCATTAGTAGCTATGAGGTACCAAAAACCCCTAGATTTACACTATAAATTCCGTTTATAGTTTCCTCTTTTTGTAATTAATTCCATATTAATTAGAATCAAAAACAATCAGATCGACAAAGACGAGTGGATATTATATATCAGGGGTGGGCACGCATGAGGCCAATGAGAGCCGCATTCAGGGCTTTCGTGTATTATGAAGAGCCACTCATCAGGGGCCCACATCTTTATGACGTAATGTCTGATGTTG
>KZ651045.1:1279875-1294483 GCA_001010745.2 Gerris buenoi
GGTACTATTTCAAATTTCTTTTTCACATAAAGATGTCGAAAATCGAAGTAAAAAAATCCCCTACCCCGTTTTTAAAAAAATAAGTTTTTGGAAAAAAATAATGATAAAAAAATCATGTTTGAAAATGACAATTTTTCTATTAAAGAAAACTTTTAAATTGACCCCTCATTTATTAGAATCCGGATATTTTCATTAAAGAAGAAGAAATTTGGAATAGTACCTCAAACAAATTATAAAGAATACTTTTTTCTTGAATAGTTGAAATTTGGTTTGGTACAAGATATTTTAATCAATAAATCTTCATTTAAAATAAAGCAGGAGATTTTGTGAAGAGTGACTTTTCATTGAAAATTGGCATATTTTGGAATTTACACGTATAAACAACTCCATCCGTGGCCATCCGTGGCCATAGTGTCTCGAACAAAACTTTTTTATATGCATCTTGATACTTCAATTTTTATAATATCTTATCTAATTACATACTTATAATCTATTATACTTAATCATGGTGAGTGAGTCCTTCATTTCAGAGACTTGGGCCGAAAAATTAACCGATTTGAACAAAATTTGGCACAAAAGTGCATCTCATTATTTGTGACAAACTCTCTAGTTTTTGGATACCCCCCACATTTAATTTTTTAAAAAAAAAATTAATTTGAAATATCCAAAAACCTTTAGTTGTCAAAAATGTTAAGATGTGCCAAATTCCATTCAAATACAGTTATTGTTATAACAAAATAAACACGCAAACAAACTTTAAAATCCCAAATCTTTAAAATGAAGAACTTACTACGCTCGTTCAATTACAGAAGTAACCATAATTATAAATAAATATGTATCTAGAATTTATTCATCATACATACTTTTTATATATTATTAGTCTTAGTTATACCTACTGCAGAAATTCGCGTCACGAAAGGTTTGAAGTCCGAAATTTCGCTTCTACTAAAAGAATTTTTAGGAGTGTTGTTGCATCGTTATGTTAACTTGATGCAACAAGATAAAAAACTGATTTAATTAGTGTGAACTTAGTCCATCTTGATGCACTAAACCCTTAAAGATGCTTTTAGCAATTGAAGCGAAACGTCAAACTTAAAAACCAATCGTGACACTGATTTCACCGAAACCAAGACTCATAATATGAGAGGAAATAAATTATATATTATTAGTGGAATATGAACAGATTTTATATATAAGTGAACAGTGGGATATTTATGTGATGCGGTGACTAACTGGTTGCGTATTTCTACAGTAAGGTTTATATTGCTAATTCAGTGACATACTTAACCCTGTGTCATTTATCTCATATTGTTGTACAAGCCCTTTAGCCTAGTCCCTCCAGGGAGTTCCATTAACAGTGCACATTGCTTCTTTTCGGATGTCCAAAAAAAATAGATTTCGTGTGGGCCCTTTAAACAACATGCTCGCCACTGTATATTTATATAATTTTATTTATATTCAATTACTCGTACATATTATTTAAATTTGTACCTAAGCGTTATTCTTTTATCCTAGTAATAAAAAAAATGTTTAATCTATCTCTTTGTTGGAAACTGTTTTTTTGATCATATCCAGTTCCAGAACCTTATCTGGAAACACGCACGTCTCAGACACATTTTGTCGATACCATTTTTCATTTACAAAAGTAAACAGCTCTTAATGAATTTTTTGTTTCTTGTAGTCGTCTCTTTTTTATTTTCTCTCGTCTATTTCACTAATAGAACTGTTGTTGGGTTTTACACTAATGATAGACAAGATGGGCATTGTGCCAGTAGGGTGTTTGACTTGCTACTTTGGCAGGTGCCGAGACACTGTGGATTTGCCTAGCGCCCCAAACTAAATTCTTTGAAATGAATATGATACCTCTACCTCTCTTAGTGCTAACTGTAACGATTTTTTGAACTCTTTAAAAATCTATATGACGTAATCGTTAGTTTTTTTAAGAGTCTGTTGTTGTCTACTGCACTATTTCTTGTTTGTCGACTTATCTATTCTAATTGTCTACATTCTTTTAATTGACCTTCTCCTAAGAATAATTATGTGTATGCATGTTATAATTGTGGAGTAGACGTAGGTGTATTTTACTTCTATTACACCTTTATTAAAAAAATTACAATTAATTATTTTCTTTTTCTCATTACTAATTTAGTTTAATGATTGTAGTTGATAGAATGACCAGTTACAAATCCACCAAAAATAATAGATTAAAGATAACAAAACACGCCAACGTCGCAAACGAATTAATTTAAAACTGTATCTATTCTATTTTTTTTTAAATCTGTATAATTAACTCATATTATAAAATGAAAATAGATTATGTGTTAGTTTCCGTTCTTCAAAATGTATATATTAATAGTTATATTAGCTTAAACTTCTATTATTACATGATTTTATAAACCTGATGTTGATACCAGTACCTTAAGATATAGGTGAATATTTGAACCTTCCAATATTACATGTTTGCCAAGTAAACCTTTTAATATAATGTTGATTTTAGATTTTACCTCTTCCAATAAAAGGTCGATTATGGTTATATGTTTTTGACAAGTGATTTTGTGTGCCTATCCTTCTAAGATTAGGTTGATGTAAATTCTTCTCGATAGGTCTAATCATGATGAATAATGATAATCATGATTTGTCGTGGATGGCCAATCCACGGCTACGATCGTTAGGCCACTTTGTCAATAACTGACCAAGTATTTGTACTCATTGAGTTTAATTCGTAGAGAAACCTTCCGATGAATATGAATAACTTGCATTTTGATGATATAATATTTATTCTTACCCCTCTCTTTAGTTCCATCCAATACCTTGGTTTACACCTGGACCGGCGTTTGACCTGGTCACATCACATAAAACTTAATCGACAAGACTGCAACCGACAACAAACTTCCATTATTATACTACAATTCCATTATTATTATACAATATTTAGACTTTCCAATATAAGGTCGATATTAAGAATAAGACCTTCCGATAAGTAAATTGCGTCTTGATAATGTATTATTAATTCCTCCTTTTTATGATGACACTTTGATATTTATTTCTTTAGTGTGTTAAAATCTTCCGATTTATAAAATATATTCAAACTTGATAGTTCTGCTTACTTAAATCGACTTAGAGTCTATCTGATAAGTTACTTTCAATTTCAGTAATACTATAATAATAAAATATTGTTAAAAGTTGAAACTAGATTATAGTAACTTGAATTTTTCAAGCATTTCTTCAAAGTCTAAACTATAAAGATGATGTAAATCTAATACTACGAGTATAATCGTAATAAATAAGTGAAGAAGGCAATGTGACTTAATTATCTTAGTACACCGATGGTTACCAACACAAATGTGTGAAGAGAAAATGTTGCACTTTAAAGCCAGTGAAACTATTGACCAGCTCATAAGAAAAATCTATCCTCTTAAAAAAAAATTAAAATAATGCTTTCATCATTAAAATCATGCAATAATGCATGTTGTCATATTCAATACATTTATTTGCACTAGACCATTGACGTATCAATTAATTGTTTAATCATACCTTATTTGTATTTGTAGTAATTGTTCGAAAGTATTAGAAAAGACCACTAAGAAGAGAGAAATGGTTTAAGTTTTTAAGAATATTTCTATACTGTGCTTTTTCTTATTCAGGCCTTTTGGGCATTTAAAAAAAAAAAAACAAAAAAAAAAAACAATAAACTTCAATTCAATCCGTTTTTGACTGTATTTCATCTCCTTTGAGGCATCTTCATCTTCAGGTCTAATGTAAATAGTCTCTTCTGAATATGCCTCAAAGGAGGTGAAATATAGCCAAAAAAGAATTGAATTGAAGTTTTTTTTTTGTTATACCCTACAGACCTGGAAAAAATAAGCATAGTAGCAAAATTGACTTTTTTCCAAAAGAGTTTCCATCGTTGGTGGCACTTTTTGGGTGGCGAATGCCTAATTAGCACCTAATTCTTGTTCCACTTGTTGTGTGACTTCTTGTTACAAGTTGATTCAGATATACTTTTATCCTTATAATTATATTTTATATTCTTACGCGAATAATGATTTATCGAATGTCCACAAATGATCATTATATCTGTTTATTTACTATTTTACTGCTTTAGTCCCGTCGTCTTGCACGATTCGAAATATCGTAGAATTTTAAGTCTTGGGGTGACTCGTAGAGTGTTGGTCCTTACGAACTCCCCTTAGGATATTTATAACGTATGGAGCAAAACGTCTGGACATATTATATGTTTTTAATGTTTCACTTCCATGTTTGAATCCATTAGGATGCTGTCACTAATGGAAGACCTAACACATCATTGTATTTTTTATTTCCATTATCTACATGTATAGTATGTAAGATTCTAATAATATTTTTAATAATAAGGTGAATGCCTAAATGGAATACCTAATCCTTGTTCCATGTGCGTACAAGTCGATTCAGATATAATTTTATCCTTATAATTATACTTACGTGAATAATGATTTATCGAATGTCCACAAATGATAATTATACCTGTTTACTTACTATTTTACTGCTTCAGTCCCGTCGTCTTGCACGATTCAAAGTATCATAGGATTTTAAGTCATGTTGAGGTGACTTGTAGAGTGAGCCTTACGAACTCCCTTTAAGATATTTTTAACGTATGGAGCAAAACCTCTGGACATATGTTTATAATGTTTCACTTCGATGTTTGAATCCATTAGGATGCTGTCCCTAATGGAAGACCTAAAACATCATTGTATTTTTTATTTCCATTATCTATATAGTATGTAAGATTTATTTGAATATAGTCAAATCTAATAATATTTTTCTTTCTTTTTGTTTCAGCTGTCGACGAGCCTCGAGACAGGTAGTTAATACTTTTATTACGATTTTATTATTTATTATGAAATATGAAGGAATTTATTTTTCATGGTTTTAGTCCACAGTGTAGTTTCTGTTGATAAACTATTAACTTGTTACCAATCATTATTAGTAACTCAAAAATTACATTGGACTGTAAAAATTACTATTAACTTTACGATATTAGTATTTTTCGTCAAATCGTAAAATTAGTACTTTTTACTGGACTTTTATAGGTTATAGGATTAATTCCTAGTTCCATATATTTTTTTATATTATATTTTGAACATTGCTTCCTTTTACCTCCACTGTATTTTGTCTTCCTACAAGTATCTTAAACGCTGCATCTGTGTGAACTAAAACGTACTAAGAATCTATAAAATAAATAAGTAAACCCAAAAAAAGTAAATAAAAGAAATTATTAAAAGGAAAATTCAATAAGAAGTTATTGAATAATTATTGAAGTATCAGTATTTGATTTAAATCCAGTTTAGAGTTACTTAATTATTTTACAAATGAATGCCAAATTACAATCACCTCAAATTCAATGAACCCTGCATTTTAACTTGCATTTTTACGTACAGTTAACAAAAAGGTCATTATGTTGTGAACATCTATTTAAAAAAATACTAACGTATAGGTCACATAGACCAAAATTCTATACAAGTTATAAATGAGTTTAGCGGTGGTATAACTCGAAATATTTTCTAATTAGGAGAAAAACAATTTTTGTAAAGCTATTTTTAAATTAAAAAAATTAATATTTTTTGGGGTTTAGAGCAAATATTCATTCAGTAAAAACTCGTTCTCATATTTGACTAACAACTGGCTTCGATTTGTTAAATCCTTGCCAACAAAGAAGATTAATAAATTTGAGGAAAAAAAGACCCCCTATACTTTTAAATCTCAGGTTACGTATAAATTTGTATTTTACGGTTTTGAATGTTATATTTACTTTGTTTTAATTTTTCTTACTACATTTACTTTAAAAGTCTAGTAGATGTGTAAAGGGACATACCCCTTTGTCCTATATTGACATTGAACTAATGTATATTTGAATGTACATGAAAAAATACCCCTCAGCATTAAAAAACAATTTTTTTCGTAAGGTCAAAAACTAAAATAATTAAGGTTTTTAATGCAGTTGGACGAGACCCATGCTGGTCTATTGTTGGTATTGTCAGGTGTTTTAACAAATCAGAATTTCCTGTCGATGTATCCATCGACATGTATCGCTATGTATCCATGCCGATTAGATCCATATTCGGATTGGGGGTTAGCTCCCTTACTTAAGATAAATTTATAAATTCGAGAGAACTTAAATTCAGCCTTGCGTATTCTTAACGGAAAATAGCAGTAGACAAAATTACGTGTGGTGTCGCGGGACACCCGGTAGGAACGAAGTTCCTTACATTTTTCATTAAATATAAATTATAAAATTACACTGCTAAGTACGTATACATTGCTACTTATACATGGTGGAGTTAGAAAAGAAGCCAAATTAAAAGTAAGCAACTGTTTGTACCTAGCAGAGTTGGAAAAGTTAAAAGAAAAACATTATTTGTATCATTAAAGCAAGCGTCTTACTATAAATATACATTGAATAAAAGAAAAATGTTAATCATGATGAGTTTATTAGTTAGTTAAAGAGTATGTTTGTCGAAAGATGTTGGATTGAAATAGGACTGATTTCTACCTACCCGGCCTACTAATTTAAAATATTTTAAAACATACCTCGTCCCTACTCTACAGCTTCTGCTTGTATCAAGTTGAAATTTTACATGCCTGTTTCAATTGCACTTTAGACAATGTGTAAGAAGTTTTGTTAAAATCGTTATACTTTAGAACGGAAAATATCGGTAAAAACGTTGTTTTCTTTATTTTAAACGTTTAGGCCCACTTTAATAAATTTAGCTATCTTTATCACTTTATAACAGTGTCAGTATTCGTTTTACTAAAAAAAATTATACAAAAAAAGTTGTTTGTCTCATTAAATTGATTAAGTTAGAATTTTTTCTTGGATTAAGTAAGCAGTGTTTTACTAATATATCTAATATATTAAAATAAGCGTCAGCAGACTGTTATAACATTTTAACAAGTATAACAAAAATAAACAAAACAAGTCAAGTAACAGGCTTCCTTAATAACACTTTTTCCTGTCTTAACATTTTTGAAGCTTACGTTAACGCGAGCGTCGCGCATAAACGCTTGGGCGAATTACGTTGTCTAACGAACTCAGCCTGGGCATTGGTAAAATGAACAGGTGTACCAAATTTCAACTATTTCAGTGATCTTTTACTCAAGTTATTGTCATCGGTAGATTTCGTGACGGATTTTGGTGGTTTTTTTGGGATTTACTCCCGGGCTCCAGAACGTGCCATAAGGAACTTAGATCCAAAAACATAACCCCAAACTCATTATTAAAGAATAGACTAAGGTATTTATTCTGTAGGTGCATCAGTCAAACGCGTCAGACATTTTAGACTCCATAAGAACTATGAATAACAAATAGTGATCAGTTTAGGAAATAATGTTCATTTACACCGGTTTTATTAAACGAATGTACTAATCAAGCTAACTGAATATAATTTTATGTAATGTGATAAACTGGAGGGGTTTGTGATTGGTATAAGGTCGGTGAAGTCATAAATGTGTTATAAATATCGAGGTCCAATGCCAACATCTGTTTCGACTCAAGAGACATTTTGACATGCTGCACTTTAAACACACTGCCAGGTGTGTGAAGGTGTCGGATCCCACGCTGTGATATAGCCGAAGCTGTCAATCCAAACGTCATATAACTGTGTCACCTTGCCCATGAGTAGAATATTTAAAAATAGATTTTTAAATTTTGCATATAGAACAGGGCAAATCTCAGTAAGTTCGCAAAAAGTTTAAATCTCTTTTGGCATTACAAGTAGGTAAAATCGAGCTTTAATAGATTGAGAAATATTATTAAATTTGCAATTGAAAACGGTATGTACGAAGCATACATTTCATATCGCATAGATAAATGCGTAAAATATAATTTGTTAAATAAATAAACAAAACCTTATATCTTCGATATTACCGATGTAGACTTAAAAAAGAAATAAAATTTTGAGCCTAAACCGAAATAAGTATTGATTTTATATGTAATGTCGTTATGCAAGATGCAAGATATCACAGAATAATTATCCCTAATTGTCAGAAATAACAGAGGGCACTTGACTAAACATATTTATTAATAAACTAGTGTTCCGGAAATTTCTCAGTGTCAAGAAAAACTAGAAATCTTTAACAGCGTTCTTCGACGGGAAAGAGTAGTAACTTAATAATTGAAGCAATTAAGGAACATTTTATTAGAAATATTACTGCATCAAACTTTATAAAAATATTTCGATGTTACGACCACCATTTTCGATACACAAAATGTAACGATGAGTAATCGACTGCTGAATTCTTCAAAATAGCTGCGGACGTTCACGAATATCATCAAACGCGTGAATAATTCGACCCACTAGCTTTTCTGTATTAACTGGTGTCTGATAAACCAGTGATTTAATATGACCCCAAATACAAAACTCAACTGGAGTCATATCAGGTGAACGTGCAGACCAAGAAATTAGCCCCCTCTTCTAATCCATCCATTTGGAAATGGTGCATTTAGATCATTACGGCAATTTAATTTAAAGTGCGTTGGTGCACCATCATGCTAGATAACAATATTTCTTTGAATATTAAGTAAGTAGGACATTTTTAACCAATTCTGGTGGAGTATTTGTTGCAGAAAAATGTTATACACATGACCATCTAATCGTGCAAGCCGTACCTATATAAAGATGGTCCCATTACATAATTACAACAATCCCAGCACAAAATTAACAGAAAACTCCCATTGATTGTGTAACCTTTGTACGGCGAGAGGATTTTCGCTCTAAATGTGACTATTGTGTGATACTAAAGAATTTCTGGACACTAGTTTATTAGTGAAAAATGTTTACATGAGTGTCCCCTATCATTTCTGAAAATTAGGAATAGTTATTCTGTGACACCCTATATGTCTGCTTTAGCCTTATCTGGGATTAAAAGAAGGCGCCGAGGGTGCAGCAACTAGTAGCACAAATATAAATAGTAGTAGTCAGAAGGCGGAGTAGATCGCCAGAACCGAACAACTGAGCTATTGTAGCCGATCTATTTATACATACCGGAACAATCCGTATTCCCGACACTCTGACCCCGTAATTTATATACTGGCTCCCCCAAATTTTCTTGATCAACTTTCTACAGGTGTAAAAATGCCTTTTAGTTTTTACTCATATTTTTTTTTATTATTATTATTTCATTGAATTTTTTTATCTTTTCTTATGATTTAAAAAATGGAAATTATTCGATCGAGTTTGCATATGTGTGTCAAGGAGAAAAATGTTTACTTATCGCTTATTCTTCTTTGGCTTTAATAAAAAATAACTTTCATTGTTCACAAGATTTCACAATTGTATTGGAGTAAAAGTTTAGTGTAAGGTAGACTGTTCGAGAGACTTGAGATTGAGAAATGAGAGGTTTGGAATCAATTTCTTACTTTGTAATAATTATATTTCAGAAGAATTGAATTCTCATACAAGCCCTGTTTATGTGACAAAGCAGTACTATTTACTTAAATATTTCACCTGACCTTTTCTGATTCCTGACCTTTTTCTGAATTTTTGGTCATGCTTTTCAATTTTCCTTATTTATTTCTCCATGTTCTGGGTCTGTCAGGTTTCATTTTCTCCTATGGGTTCCTTCCAAGGCCCGTAGGCCTGTGTTATTTTCAGTCTTTCTGAGGGTCAATCCGATCCAGCCATACTTCCTTGATTTTGCAATCTCTCCTTTTGGATTCTTCCGGCAATTCCTCTTAGGTTATGTGTTGGTATTCTCCACTAGCCAGAGGCCGTAGAAAGTTTTTCTTAGGGAGTAGTTGGTGAAGACTTGTGACGGTTCTTGTTTCTTTCTCTATTGGGTACTCAACAAAGCCGCCTGTTATTATAATATTGTATTTTCTGATTTCAGGCAAATCGATGGGATCGCTCCGACATTTTCGAAAAAGCCCTCAATCCGTCAAGAGGAAGAGGGTAAGAGGTTGCTTTTTGAATGCAGGGTACAAGCGGACCCGAAACCTACTGTTGTTTGGTCTCATAGTGGCAAAGAAGTAAAAGACGACTCTAGACATAAGGTAAATTATTAATTCTTCTCATTTTTAGGTATAATGATTGTGTAATATTTAAGATTACTTAATTCAGTAGAACATCTGGAGGTTAGATTAAGAGATCTTTTCAAAGTAGAAACGTGTCTTCAATACTATTGGGCTTGGGCAATAATATTGATCGTCTAGGGGTTGCTTTAGGAACAATTGCACAATGAGACATCACATAATATTTTACCTACTTAATAAGAGAAATTTTGCTGACTTATACCGAAACCATTCTCCGCGTCTTAAATTAATGTAATGTATATCAGGGAATGTATGTATGATTTGGTAACATATAGGATATAGGTTGATCTATACCGAATCTCGTCTATATTTTGGCTAATTCAATCTCAGCATTTATTGTAATTCCATACATACGGTATCTTCGAATGATATGGCCAGATTCGGGATGGAAAGTTTAAAGGTTCTTTTTCGAGATTTTCGCAAAAAATATTGAATGTCACAGTTTTTTTTTTTTTTTTACGTTTATCCTTATGCTTATTTCCATAAAACAACTTTAAACAATTTTGTTGAGCATCGAATTCTACGTCAAATGTGACCAATCCCTCTCTGTCTAACAAAACTCTGATTTTAATTATTTTTTTCCCTCTTCAATGCTCAATTTTCATGAATGAAATGTTTCTTAGCATATACATTTTAAACAAAACACAATGAATGAATTATTAACAGAGATCTTGGTGATCATCAGGGCTTTGTTGTAAAGAGCTTAAATAAGTCTCATTCGAAAAAAAGTCGATGTTTTACAAGATTGGTCTTAAGCTGTTTTACGGTGATAAGCATAGTTTTTGACAAATTTTAAGGATGAAAGTTAAAATACTGAATCATAAAAATCCAAATGAATAATCTTATACAATTCTTGCGTAATTAAGAGAAGCGGCTGTGAATGATTAACACAAAGTGTTTTAATTTAAGAATTAGACTTTAGATGCAATTCCTTAAAATATATCTATTGCTCTTAGTCCTTATTAAAATCTTTATTGATATTAAACTAGCATCGAAGCCGATTCTTCTGTACCTAATGCAATTACTCTGAGCATATAAAATTTAAGACCTGGTCAAACAGATAGTCCGCAGTCCGCAGTCCATTTTGGACTTGGATGGTTGAATAGAGTGGGCGTGGGCACTGTCCTAGACGAAGATGATGCAATATTGCAGACCACAAAGTAAGCCTTCTGTTTGTTGTGGCATTTATACAATTATAATGGAAAGCAACCTAATACTGACATTAGCAACTGTATCTAAATTCCATATGGAGACTTATTTATATGGAAATATCAATTTAATTTGATCATAACTATAAGATATGATTGCAAAGACCATAGCCAATCATTGCCTTTTAATCAACATAATGCTTTGTGCAACTGAAGCATTTATTTTCCCTACTTAGAGTGCAATCTAAGTAAGTATCTAAGTAGTCTAAATGTTGAAGTGAACAAAAATTATCTACTTAAATTATCTTCTTATCCCATTATATACATCACAATAGCTAACTTTTGAAAAGGATGTTAAAAGACTTTTTTTGAAGCTTCTAATGAAGTGTTTAGATCCCATTTTACCTGATGATAATTGAAATCTAACTCCCTTTTGCATGGGTATAAAACATCTTATGTGAAGTCTAACCTATGTAAATTTTCCTTATAAACCGTCACAAATAGTTCGGTTAAAGAATCTTTAACGATTTAATAATCTAATTCCAAACAATTGTTCATGACTTAGGCATTTTTTAGTTTTATATAAATAATTGAATCCTGATGGGCAATTTTACAAAAATTGATCAAATTCTATAAGGAAATTTCAATGTCATTGAATTTTTATTTTAATAATTTTCAAAAGTTGGCAATCAACCAATTCTTATTCATGTATTATTTTAAGTTTCATTTCTCGCGTCTTTCTGTTAGGAAATTGCAGAAATAAACTATGAATCATAACAAAGGAATCGGAGATAAGTCTAGAATGTGTTAGAGAAAAACATCACATGTTGCCAACCTAAGATCCTATATCAAATATATACACTAGTTTTTTGTATAAGTAACTCATATTTTCAATTCTATTTATAAATATAAAACTAGTGGTGATATACTTTAAAAAAAAATTAAACGTAATTAGTTTAAATATTAATCAACGTTAATAAAGGACAATTGTGCAACAAGGAAAAAAATAAATTTGATTCCTGTAGACTCTTCCCCTACTTCCTATAGTATTATGTTTGTGAAAACTGATACCAGTTTAAATAATGAGCGATTTAAATACTGAAGCCAAGGCATTGCTTCGTAATTGTATATATATCGTCAATATACTCCACAATAGCAAATACTTTAACCACTTTTGAGTGTCATCGGGCCATTTAAGTTGACCAACTAAAGTGGTATGAATCAGACTGGATTAAACATTACCTATTGTGGTTTTTACATACTACAACACCATACCAAGATTTTTTTATTTGTTAATTATTTTATTTTTAATTTTTCAGTTAATACTGGAAAGTGACGGACATTCCTATTTTGCTACATTAGAAATAAAGAACGTGACTGTGGAGGATGCGGGTAAATATAAGGTGACTGCTAAGAACGAATTGGGAGAGAGTAACGCTACCATCAGCCTCAACTTTGATAGTGAGTACAATTTTATAAAATCTTATCTACAATTGACAGCTTCTTATTCAAATAACTATAAAGCATACGTTTTCTGTTTCTTCTTTTATTTTTATGACTTGAATATGCAAATAATTCAATAAAAATGTTTGGCTTAGTTTTGCTTCTGCAAAAAAAGTAAAACCAACCATTATTAGGCTCTATGGCAGTAGCGGATCTAGGGGGTTGAGGGAGGGTGGGCTCCAGCTCCGGGCGCCGGGTTAGAGGGGGCGCCAAGCTGGCCAAAAGGATTTTGCAAAAATAAAAATTGTAAAGCGCCGCCCAGAAGAGCCCTAGAGAAGAAGCCAAGGCTCGCGAATTATTAATAAGTGTTCAAAAAAGAAAGGGATTAAGTTTGTAAAGATGAAAGTTTTGAATTNAACATAATTAGTTTAAATATTAATCAATGTCAATTAAAATAAAGGACAATTGTGCAACACTGCTTCGTAATTATTTTTGATTTGTGAATTTATTATTTCATACGGCACACACACACACACACACTCACACATATAAAAATATTTAAATCAAAGCGTAATTAAGTAAGGGAAATATGTATTATACACGTATAGACGTATACATACAAGTATACTCATTATTCTAGTTAAATAAATATTATTGTTAATGTTAATTGTTTGACTATTTATATAAAATTTCCATTAGTTTATTTAAAGTGCAAAAGAATTATTACAGATGAGGTAAACATAATTTGACTAATTTTATCAAAAACCTTTTACAAACTTGTAGTCAAGAAGTTTTGTTGGGATTCAATCAGTTTTTACACTTTATTAGAACGCCATTGAAATAAAAATAAATATTTCTCCTAAGAAAACACATAACGTGTTGTGTAATTAAATATGATTTGAGAAAAGTTGTTAAATAGTATTTTTAGGTTTTTGTCAATATTTACTTTCTTTTAGTTCACTCGAATGCCATAAAATATGCATAGAGTATGACTTCAAAGCGTGTTAAACCACCGTTAAAAAGCTAACTGTTAGGTCGTTATCTTAGTTTAATAAGTATTTACTTTGAAATGCCATAAAAATATTTACAGTCTAACTTAAAGGGTAAAAAATGTGATTTTTAATATTTGCTAAAATGTGTTAAATGCTTATTTCGGTGTGTTAATATGTAATCTTAAATTTTATGGATTAAAATATGTACCTTCTATTTATTTTAATTCTTTATTATGTATATCTAAGGCTAAGGTCATAAAGGTAATAAAGTTCCTGTTTTTGCTATTTCTCACCTCTCCTTGAGGCATCTTCAATCTTCACCCCTTTTAATCTTTAATTATTTCTGGGTTTTAATAAATTTGTAATTATAATGTGACAATTACAATAAATTTAAATTAAATTTGCACCCCTTGTTTTACTAATTAATATAGTAATAACCTAATTAATCTACATTTTGAAACTAACTCTTAAGTATATCTTTACCAGGGTATAAAACATAAATTATGTTCTCTGTTGTTTATTTGATCAATATCATTATGAGAAATCTTTATTATCTTATTCTTATATATAACACCTCTAATCTATTATTTATAGTTTACCGAAAAAAATGTATGTACCGAAACCTTCGGGTTAATAATTAAAGAGCATTAGCAAATCACATGTGAACTTATGACCACTTTAGTATGTCATTATTTGATTATTGTTGACCAACTAAAGTGGTCTATTATTTATAGTTATCTATTATAAGTTATCTATTATTTATAGTTAACCGAAAAATGTGTATTTACCGACACATTCTGGTTAATAATTAAAGTGAATTAGCAAAGCGCATGTGAACTTATGACTACATTAGTATGTCATTAGTTCATTATTGTTGACCAACTAAAGTGGCTGAAATCAGACTGGATTAAACAGTAGCTATTGTGGTTTATTTTGAACAGTAATATGGTCAATTTCTG
>KZ651045.1:1307568-1323169 GCA_001010745.2 Gerris buenoi
AAAAAAAAAAAAAAAAAAAAAAAAAAAAAAAAAAAAAAAAAAAAAAAAAAAAAAAAAAAAATGTAGTATCGTTGTATATAAATAATTATTAAGATAAGAATAGAAAAGCTTGAAGTCTTAATCTACTGAAATATTTGATGGAATTTCAGCTACTGTAAAAGCTGGAAATTAATTAATTGATTGATTAATTAAATCAAGCGGAATAGTTGGTTTTAATAAGTTTTATCATTAAAAATTTATTACATTTTACCACGGTTTGTACAGGTAACATTAATTACTTACGTTCTAGAACTACTATTTCTTGCAATGCCACGGCAAAATCTGCATTTATGCATAAGATTTCGTACTCGAAGATATCTTTGGTAAAAAGCAACTTTTCTCAATCAATTAATTTAAAACCACTGGTAAGATTTAAGCCGATAATTGCAACAATATATCTTTTACTCTTATGTAAAATATAGTGGAGTTTACCACAATTTAATTTTATAACGCTAAACATGTTTTATTTTTACTGAAACTGGAAATCTTTGAGCACTGGTTATAATTTATCTTCAACGGGACACTAAAGCAAACATTTATTCTATACTTATGTCACTTTTATGACTAATTTGCTTTAAATTAAAAATAGTTCACACATTATAAATGAATAAAGTATATAAACCAATACAAACTAACATCGAGCACGATTGCAAGGTATTGAGAGAATAAAAATCGTATTTAAATAAAAATAACCATTGTCATATTTTTTTTTTTTTTTATTTTTTTATTTCATTTTATGATTCTATTTAACTAACTTGAAAATGAAAATTTTCTGAATGGGTCACCTTGTAATTTATTTTTTTCAATAAAAAATTGAATTTAACTGAGCTGGTAGGATAACATGTCGGTACCTTGTGTCCGGCATACTGTTTATCATAGGACGAGGTGGTTTTGTCTATATTAGGTGATGAAGCACCAGTCCCGGACGATAGCGGAATCAAACCGACCTTTACTGAACGGCCGGTCATCAGACAATCCGAAGAAGGCTCTGATGTTATCATCGAATGCCGTCTCGTCGGAGAGCCGAAGCCTACCATCGCTTGGTAAGATATAAACATTTGTCGTATTTTATTCAAAACAAATTCAATGTATTCTTTGAATAGTTTTAGAACTTTTTATTTTTTTTCACTATGTGTTAAAATCAAATATATTAATTGTTAAAAAAAATCAATATCTCTAAGTTGGTGTTAGTTAGAATAAACCGACGCCCTAGCTCTACGATAGCTTTGAACTGTCATTATCTGATATCAAAAAGAATCACTTCATAATATCGTCATATATTAAGAATAAAAAGAATACAAAATTAATAATTATTATGGTCACAGAATTAAAATATGTGATGTATAAATGATAATTAATAAATGTTTAAAAACTTACTGGAAAATCCATAATATAAATTAATAAATATGTACATATATCAGTTTATACATATAAGCTACATACATTATAACAAGCAAACAGAATACATGAGTAACAGAAAGAGATTGAACTATGACTAACAGGCTAGCATTTTCTTAAAAATTTATTTTTGGGTTATTTTAAAATGTATATAGTAATTAAAAATTAACATTTAAAAAAAGGTAATTACTAATTAGAATATTTTATTAAATATAAAATTAATAAGTTAATATAAAATAAAATGTATAAATAATTTAATCAACAGACATATTACAATATATATTACATGTTACATTCTACAATTTTCTCTCTACTTAGTCACAGTTCAATCTCTGTTGTTGACTCATATATTCTGTTTGCATGTTATATGTATATGTAAATTTGAATTATAGATATTCCAGTAACTTTTAAAAAATTTATTAATTTGGCTTTGTTAAAATTTTGTTGCTATCAGGGGAGTAAGTCCCCTGTCTCCATTTTTATTCTTCATTACGCTAAAGTTCATTAAGATCAAAGCTTGACTCTTTTATATTTCTCGTATTATCTTACCCCTGGTGTTGAAAATGACCGTCTTAATATAACTGTTGTAAGACTGGCATCTCTTAATTCCTTATTTCATTACAACGCCATTTTTGGCTTATCTTAAAAGCTATGTCTGAAAGGTTCAGACCTTTCAACGGTATTTAACTCAGAAAAAAAGAAGTTAAAATGCTAACAGCATTTTGCTACATTAAAAGAAAACAGAGCAGTTTTGCAGTCAGTGTAAAAGGGTATAAAGTAGAAACGGTTCTCTTATCTTGGACACTTGGCAAAATCAACTATCGCTAATAAAGTTGATATGATAGCTGTTAATGCTAGATGCTCGCTAAAAAAGTTTTGCTGTGCTCCTCTCTCACAAGTATAATAAGACAGGAAAAATTTCCTGCTTGAAAATTTTTGAATTGTGCTATAAGCATGTTTTCAAGGTAAAGAAACCCCTCCTACTTCATCTTATAACATCTTGGAGATCATACTAGACATATTGCTCATCTGCTATATTTGTTGAGAAAAATATTCCTTATACAAATTATCATTTTGAGGCGGTTTATATATTACCTTTTAATGCATAGGAAATTAAAGTAGCCTCTTGTCTAAATTTGGAAACAACACCACCTAGATATATCCTTATCCTATAACTATTCTAAGTAATACTTATTATTTTTAATTGAACTAATAATCAATAACTTTTGCCTCTGAAGAAGTCTAATTAAAAGTTCGTAATCGAATCAAATATTTTATATTATTAACTATGGTATATAATCTATTATGTAGTTTTCCTACTTATTATTACTTGGAAATTTACTGATTGTCTGGGTGTTATAATTATGTGCTATATTATTTTTTACAAAATAAAAAGAGGAATCTGCATAATAATTTTATAATAACATAATTGTTATTGATAATATTATATGATCCGCTTGTCTTGTTAATAGTTAATATACATTATTTTATATTGATTAAAATATATATTATGTATGCAGTATTCAAAAAATAAAAAGAAAATTACAGGTAATAAGTACATAGATTAAAAATATATTTAAATATACACCAATATTTCGTTGCTGTCCCTTTTGATTTTTAATGACGTTTTCTGTTAATTGGGTCTTCAGGGGTATACAAAAAAAACTAAGTTTTTTTGCGATATTTTGTCTTTAATTTAGGACATTTTCAAAACTGTAAGTTTTTTAAATTTTAATTCAGACCAAATTTCTTTTACATATATGTATCACATAAATTTATCTATCATAAAAATGTAAATTAATAATTTATAAGTTCTATAATTATTATATGATGTAAAACAAGTAATAAAAATGACATATAAATGTCATTCAAACAATATACTTAGTTCTGTTTATGCATAAATTGCATTAAAAATATCAGCTCATCGATTAAAGAAAGTGACTCTATTTTCAAATAGAGTCATGAATCAGACATTATCGGAAGATCATGACTCATAGTTAAAATTAAATTAATTATTTTGTTGAAATTTACAATGTGACGTGTTACTGTATATTTAATAAATGACTGATGAAGGTTGGAAAATGTCTCAATTTGAAGACGAAATATCACCATAAGAAAAATAAATAAAATAGCAAATCAAATGTATTAGCTTTTTTATTTTAATAATACCTCTGAAGACAACCTTAGCAAATATTATAGAAAAAATATTTTTTTACCGGCTTTATTTTAAGAAAAACAAATTGTATATATTTACAGATTCCTCTTTTATTTCGTCTAAACTCAAAAATGTTTTACTAATAGCTATTATTGGATAATAGGTACTTCGGTGACAAGAAAGTGGAAGAAAGTAAGAAAAGGATCATGTCGGTGGAACTGGATCAGAAATTATATTATTTAGCCCGATTGAGGCTTCGAGACGTCGAGAACGTAGATGCCGGATTTTACAAGATCGTGGCTAAAAATAAATATGGAGACGCCCAGGCCGTTGTCAACTTGAATTTCGAAGACGGCCCCGTCCCCAAGTAAGCTTAAATTCTATTCAATTCAAATATATTTTATGGGTCGTTCTCTAAATAGAGCGAAATTTGGAATCCAATGTTTTTTAGCAGAAATGTTTATTTACCTTTGCTGTTATATACTGTAAAATGGCAGGGGATTGAATACTTTGATATAAATAATTAAATAGTTGCTGATTCCCAACGAATATAAGGATAGAAAAGTGGCGATGATAGTAAGTGACAATATAACTTTAAACACTTATTGGGGGTTCTCAAGAACTCATTGTGGCTGTGTCTGCAAGAGTTATAAAAATGTGTCATTAAGAAAATAAATAATCATTGTGGCTGTATCTGCAAGAGTTATAAACATGTGTCATTAAGAAAATAAATAATGTTTCATGCAAAAAACACGTTTTATAAGGGGAGAAAACAAACGGAAAGGTAATCTTTCAAGCTAGGATTGTCTGTAAAATCTAGTTGATCCTATGCAATCAAGTCTGCCAACCTTAAAACAGATAAATTTCAAATGGGTAGAGGAATGAAGTCAAAATTGTGGGAAAACCATTAAGGTGTATAATTACTGTCCTCGGAAACGGGATTTTTTTTTAAATAGTTGTTAGTTTTTCTAAAAAAAATAATAAAAATCACCCCTGAAATTATATTAAGATTTCTATAAATATTTAATCTGCGCTTATGGAAATCGAGAAGGAATGAAAAGTATTACAACTTTTAACTTCTTCTGTCATACATTAACTTCGATTGGTGTCAATGATATTTATTTATAATCGTACTAAAAATTGCATTGAAAGAAAAAGAACTTTGAATAAAATTTTAAATAGAATTGTTAAAAATAACTTCGTGGGACTCGAATTTCGTTCTATTTAACAAATGCCCATTATAATAAGGATGGAACCATTTATATGGGTTCAAATTAATAATACTTGAGCAAAATACCAACAATCGATATATAAATATGTGTGCGTTTAATATAATTAGACAATACATAATAAATAATAAATATGTATTCGTAAAATAATAATTTTTAAACGCCTCTTCCTGGTTTAATTCATTGGGTATTACATTTTTGCATTATCATACTTAATAATAAATGAGGAAAAAATATATATTCATGATGATATTTTTTTTTTATTTCTAACATGTAGTAGTTTCAGCGGTAGAAAAGAGCATGATATAAAATTTCTTAAGTGAGCGAGATACCAAAATAGTCACCCTTCTAAAGATCCTCACGGGCAATAATATATTTGCCACATAGAAAAAAATTAAATTAATTTATGTGCGTTCAGCCATTTCAAAATATCTTTAACGCTTAAACTTATGTTGATTATATATATATATATTTCAAGCTAGTATTAAAGAATTACTGAGAAATCAGTATGCTCAAGGAGTTTTAGCAAAAGAAATTATTAGTCGGTAACCACCATAGTTCATATGGATTTGTTAATACATATTGTAAGCGATGATTGTAACCATAATTTACATGCGCAACCTTAATAGACGCCACTCCACTAAAGTCGCTACTCGATGCCGGGTGATCACCAAACACGAGGCCCCTAGCCGGAGTTGTCTAACCCAAAACCTCATGTTTGACAAGGACATTTGACAGCAATGAACTTATGGGTCCCTTATTTTATGTGATTTTTGTTAATATGTACAACCATTTAAAATCAAGTTTATGTCTTATTTAATAATATTTAATTCGTGTTCGAAAACGTAATCTGGGGTTTTACGTTATCTGTTGAGTAAAGATGCATTATTCTATGAGAGAGAACGTGTAATGGTTCTTTTTCAAAAATTATTGTTTTAGTATCCTATTCAAGACAACTATTAAGTTTCTTTAGATAGGGTATTGATTAAATTAAAAAAAATGGTGGTGAATTACAACGCCATAATGTTGGCTAACTTTCCAGGCATCCAATTTAACGACAAAAAAATGTGAACGATGAACAGAATAAGAACAAATCTAGAATTATTATCTATATCATCTATATCTCTGTATTGTTCACAATTTAGTGTTGTTTGCCTACCTATGCCATTACCAAATAGTTAATTATAGTAAATTCACGAGGAAGGAGTTTAAACTTTAAATTAAAATCATGATTGACTAGCATTCTTCACCTTCATCCTTATGGCTAATTCCAGAACTTCTCCTTTAATACCCGTATAAATGCAGACAGTAAAAGGACTTACCAAGAAATGACGTTTTCGAACACACTACTTATGTCGCTATCTGAATAATAACGATTATTATTTGTCATAGAATTCCAGAAGGCAAGGCACCACGGTTCCCAAAGAAGCCTACCATCCATCAAGAAGGCGACGTACTTGTCATGGAGTGCTCGCTAGAAGCCAATCCGGTGCCGGAAATCATCTGGTTTCAAGGAAACACGGTTATACTGGACTCGGAAAGAATTAGAATGAGTAAAAAGGCGACAGGAAAGGACGTCTATTTGCTCAAACTGGAAATATCCAATCCGACAACTAGAGACGGCGGCAATTACAGATGTAACGCGTGTAATATCTTCGGTGAAAGTAACGCCAACATTGCCTTAAATTTCCAAGGTAAACATCGAATCGGACAAGTCCAAGAAATCTGTGTTTGTTACCCTTTTCTTAATCGCACCTCGTTTCGTAATATGTAATGCGTATTATTTTATTTTATTTACCCTCCAATTGTCTTAATAATTTTTTACCAATAATATCAAAGTAATTGTAAACTTGTCGAAAGAAAACCTATTATTTGTCCCGAGATTGATTCCTGTATCATCTAACTTTATAGAGTAAACTAATTCCTATCAAAGTAATGTTGAAACTGTGATGTTAATTGCATATTACATTGTGCCGGTAGCACGGATGAACCGAGTGCACCACACATCCATAAATCTATCATTAACAGACTCTTGTAGTATCATTAACAGACCCTAGTGGAATTGACGTACATTTGAAGTCCATCCGTTCCTTTGTTTCCAAAAAATGTTATCACTTGATCAACAAAACCCTTTAGTTTTATACAAACAACTTAAAACTTAAATAGCTTGTTGCGATAAGTGCATTTCAAAAGGCAGTAGCGTACACAGCAAATATTTTCGGGGAAGCCCGACTTGACCTTGAATGGCTATATGCAGGTTTAGCATACCCCATAACGTATTGATGAACCAGCTGGATAGGATACCCGTACCCGTGCTTTACTATAGAGAGTACTGCGTATTATTTTATAAATGGATTTGGGTTCAAAATTTGATATTCTAATGATCATGGGTTAATAATCAAACCACAGATCTTATGGTGAATAATTGTAATTTCTTCCCCCTTTCAACACTCTAATTTCAATTTCAAATTTTGATAAAACCCATCAAATTGCCTTATAAAATTGCCTCTTATAAAAATTAACTAGAGGCTGCAAAATTTTATAAAAATTTAAGTTTCAAATCCTTACCTACCAGAAACAATGTCACGTAAGTAAAAAACATGGATTCGGAAAACTTGATGTGTCAAATTTTGATCACAAATAGATTTTCTCACTATGAATTCTTTAAGAAACTAAATATTACTTCAAAACGGAATAAACCATTCGTTTGGTAATTAAATGGAAAATTTAAAATTAAATGTTGTCTGTACATTCCAGCACCGACAATACAATAGACGAGAGAACCCACGTGGGGTTCACATAATAAGGTTAAAAAAAATTGATTAAAAATTGATTCCACTTAACTCCCTTTTCCTTTTTTCCCGTGTTCAGGCCAGTCTAGTGTGCACGTCTTATTCAATACATTAATTCCATCGGCCCAATAACAGATTTGGCTCAATCCGATCTTAGCGTTAAGCGCCCCTCACTAAATTCAATGTATTTAATTCTATCAGATAACACCCAGGCCCAGCCAGCGTAATCCTATTTAATGCACTTAATTCTGCAGTCCAAAATCCGGGCCCAGCCGGCAATTTGGCTAAATTATGTTAGGCATCAATATAAAATTCAATGTATTTAACTCTATCGGTAAAAATTCTGGGCCCAACCGGCAATCTGGCCGGTCTAGTGTTTAATACGGGCCGAGCTGGCAACTAAGCCGATTTAGTTTACGCTTCCTAATTCAATTTAATTCTATCGGCACACATTCGGGCTCAGCCGGCAATCGGGCTGATTTAGTGTAAATGCTCTCTAATATAACTCAATTTACTTATTCTATTCCTTTCCCAAAATCCATGCCGGCACAGGCCGTTCTAGAGAGCGTACTACAATGCTTTGTATTTCATTTCATTGGCAAATGTTTACAAAAAATGTAAATGCACTTGTCTTTGTTAGCTTTTTAATGTTTGCATTGCACCCGTGATTATATTGCCTTTGGTTCTTATTATTAAAATTTCTAGGTTTTCCCATGCCCTTTTTCCAATGGCGTTCAAGGTGTGGGGCGGGGGACAAGAGCCCTGACCACCACACAAATATAAATTTCTAATATTAAAAATACTAAAACTATCTTGACTTATTCTCAATTGAACGACATTCGATTACTTACAAATTGGTACAAAAACAAATATTAAACAGTTTATAATACAATTAAAACCTTGACTACCCCCTGATTATTGTGTTTATTCGATGTATACATGTAATTTAAAAAAAAAAACAAAAAAAACAATCATGCATCCGTTTTTCCTTATATGTTTTTAATCAATTTTGTACCTTCATTTGCATGCTTTACACCTATTGTAACGTCGAATGTATTTGGTATTTGTGATATTGTAGAAACACTAAACTTTTTTCGATTAAGAGTGAGTTAAAAAAAATAAAAATTAGATTCATTATTACTGTATTCCTCTGGTAAATGTTTACCTAGTCATAATAAAATTATTAAAGTCAAAGTTAAGTAACACAATCAAAGCTAAATTGTACAAAGGAATTACTATGATCCTTTGTCTACAGATTAAATGCATTGATTAAGGGCATGAAATGAATAACTAAAATACGAGATAACCCATGCATGACCAAATTTGCATGCCTATAAGTCCTATAAATGACTGTATTCTATTCCATAAATCATTAAAATAACTAAACCAAAATTATTCAGAAATATATTTAAGTATCAACTCAGCAAATAGATAGAGCACATTTTAAAGTCACTATGGTTTATATAAAAATATCTGTAACTCAAATATAATTTTATGACTTTATGTTATTTAAAACCATATCAATTATAAACAACAAATGTATGAAAAAAACTACTCACATTATAATAATATTTTGCTAAGATAAGTTATCATTCTACTTTGATTACTTATTTTGTTAATAATATATTTTTTATTTTAAATAATCTATTTACTTTGTCGATGAAAGTAATATATTTTATTTATTTATTATGAATAACAAAAAGTATTATGATTAACAATAATATAACATTTGTATTAACTTCAGTGCTGTAATTTGTGATATGTTGTTTGAGATCCCCTTTTGTGAGTTTGTTTCAGATCGCTCGAGTTTATTTATTTATTTTTTTGTTCTATTGCTCTATTTTTTACCTTATAAATAATCTTATTTATTTCGTATGTTATTTTATTTTAATTCGTTTTATCGTCAAACTATTATTAGTTTTAAGGTGGCCCAATTAATTAATTTTTGAAGGGTTTTTATTATTATTATATTTAAAAAAATAATAAAAATATAAAATTAGGTTATACATACTTATGAAAGTGTTCTTGTTTCAAATTATATTTAGAGTTTAAATTCAAATTACGGTATCGTCTTTTTTCAGGTGGAGACGATGCCACTGGATTCGCTCCGTCGTTCATTGAAAAGCCGTCTATCATACCTAACGACGATGGCACTCTTATATCGATGAAATGCAAATGTACAGCCAAACCCAAACCCGAAGTTACGTGGTTGAAAGGAAGCAAGACAGTCACGGAATCGTCTAGGACAAGGATGAAGATCATCGAAGAAAAAACAGATACTTACATCTTGGTTCTTGAAATACAGGTAACCATTTTAAGAAGCTTAATTAAAAGCATTATACACTTTACTAGCAGCTAAAAGTACAATATAAAGTTAGATCTGAGAAATGCAGTGATAATAAACAAAAAAAAAAACAAAAAAAAACACATAATGTGTACGAACAATTTTCTAAACAACATAGGTACATACGTTATAACATAAAATTTTCTTTTCCAGGACCCAACTGGACCCGACAGTGGTACTTATAGGTGTCACGTTAAAAACGAATTCGGTGAAAGCAACGCCAACTTGAATCTTAACATCGAAGCGGAAACCGAGCCTGAAGGAGAAGCTCCGACTTTCATCGAGAAGCCCAAAATCCGTTCCGTTGACGGAGGAAAACTTGTTATCATGGATTTCAAGGTCAGGGCATTCCCAAAACCAGAAATCTCTTGGTTCCACGAAGGTAAACCTCTTAAACAAACTACCAGATTATCATGGAAGATGGAAGAACAGGAAGATACGTATTACATCAGACTCGAATTACAGGTAACTGAAACACTTAATTCATTTACCATATAAAAATAATAATAATTTTATTAATTTTCCAAAATAATGAAAAATTGCCAAAATCTTAAGGAGTAATATTTGTTTCAGAATCCCGGAGTTAATGATTCTGGAGTATATAAGTGCAATTTAAAAAATGCGTGTGGTGAACTGAATGCGAATTTAACTTTAAATATAGAAAGTAAGTATCATCAATGGAAAATTTGTTATATTTTTGTTTTTTTTTAAATTTCAGGTAAGATTTGTAGAGCATTTCAAAGTTTTTCAATGTTCTTAGTCATAAACTCTTCCCTAATTAATAATATCTCCAAGATGTAATGTATATAAGCTTTTTGACAAGCCCAAGCAGTCCACAGGCTATTAAGTGCCATGGATTTTTTTATATTTTTTTTTACCTTGAAGATCTAACGTAACTTTTTGCCTTTTTAGTAATACCTGTGATAAAAGAAGTTCCAAGAGTCGTCACAATCACGAAGACAAACACAATCGTTATTGAATGCAAAGTACAGTCCGTGTTTGAGCCGAGATGCACATGGATGAAGGAAAAGACCGTCATTAAGGAGAGCTCTAAGAGCAGAGTACACGTCGAACATGTTAAAGAAGTGAGTATTTTTGAAGTGAAACTGCTTTAGGCGCGGTAGTAAATTGGCTTGGATGAAGCTAAATTGTATGTAACGAAGTTTGTGATTCGAGACTCGTCTAAGTGAAAGATTTTTTACTGGTAAATCAACTTCCGGCTTAAATCGGCAATTGATTTACCTGTAAAAAATCTTTCACTTGGACGAGTCTCGATCCACCAACCTCTGATTTTGCAGGTATAAGTGCTAAATTTTTGTACCACGGAAAGTTTGATACTTTCCACACCATCATGTAGTTTTTAAAAACGTTCTTGTCTAGACTTCCTCTCATTACGTTTAGTTCAACAAATAATATTATTTGAATTTTCAGGGTGAATACGCTGTCAAACTGGAAATCGATCCAGCCACACCTCAGGACAAAGGTATTTACAGACTGGTCTGCAAGAACGAGAAAGGTGAAGCTATATCTACAGACATCGAAGTCACAGCTCCTCCAAGCATTGGTCCAGTCTTCGTAGAAAAACTTACCGACACGGTGAGATTTATATTTATTTTTATTATTGAGAGCGTGGCCGGGTGGATTAAATTACTTACCACAGTAAACCAAGGGCAGCACGAGGTCGTGGGTTCGATCCCTCGCCGTGATACTCTGATTTATTTGGCTCACTAAGGATCACACCATACTTGCTTTGGCGGTGCAATTTACAGAGGTATGATATGATAAGTGGCTGGAATTCTCTACCACAGGGCTAGTAAAATGGGCCTAAAAGATTTTAAAAATGATTTCAAACACCTTTTTCACAAATAATCTGTTTTTATTTTATTTCTTTTAATTTGTTTTACAGAAAGTGAAAGAGGGTGAGTCGGTGACACTAAGCTGTTCCTTGAAGACACTCGATAAAACAGTCAAAATTGTTTGGTTTAAGTAAGTAAATATTTTTTCTGTTTTTTAATGAATTTATTGAGTTGTAGTAGCTTATTTAATGGTGTGAGCGCAGAGATGGTATGATTAAAAAGGTGAAATGTACCAAACAATTTAATTACTTTATAAACCCATTTCTTATACTACTTCAATATGATGTATGATGTGGATGGTAGCGCATTTTGGTAGATAATGGAGAAAATTAAAAATTAATACCAACAGTAGAGTAAAAACGTTGGTCCTAAAAAAATGGTTATTACTTTTCGGTCATCTATAAATCAAGGTCACGGTTACATGTTCGATCCCGCGCCCAGGCTCTTTAATTTACATGGCTTAACTTCTTTCGGAGTTAGTTAACAGATGTCAAATTAAAAGCTTCGTCAAAATAAAGCCCTAGCTATAATATCGATTTGTATAATTATAAAGTACTATTATTATTATTATTAACTCTATATTTTTCGATATAAGGAAGGGTAGTTATCGATCTAGTTAATATTGAACACATTAAAACTTTCGAATTTAACGGTTTAGTTAACTTTAAGAGTTATTGTCGTTTAGGAACTGTTTTACTATTAGCTTAGAATTATTTGAGGGAATCGTAACAGAAAAAATACATTCCGCTCCGGGGCCGGAGCTTGGTACTGGTTCAGGTTAATTTTAACGTCTCCCTCAAATAATGCTAAGCTAATTGTAAAACAGTTCCTAAAAGACGCTCAACTCTCGAAGTTAATTTACGTAATTGGGCAATGGGTTGCAGCAAAAACTTTCTATATCTAAATCTATGACCATATCTTAGCCCTTTAGAATTCATGAAAATAATTTGCTATACAACATGTCTATCATTTCAGAGAGAGAAAATAATTCTCTGTCGTAGCTTAATTGCANCATTTATAGCGCTTCGGACAGAGAAAATCATTCTCCGGCATAGCCTAAACTAGTAGAGCTTTGTTCGTTAAATCCAAAGGTTAGGGTTCAAGCCCCGGTGGAAGATTTTATTTTTCTTTGTTGCGTTTTCCTCAAATAATTAACACTTAGGATTGATACTCACCTAAAACAGCATGCACTTCTCTGAAGATGGTCTCAACACTCAGTCAAGATGGTGTGAAACGTGTGCACCTAGCCCCATCTCCAGAATGCCTAAGATTTCTCAATCAGATTAAATAGTTAATGTTAATACTCCCCTTAAATAACATAATTTCCTATAGATGCTCCCAATACTGTATGTGAAACTTTCATAACTTGGTCACAACCGGAACACCTAAAATTTCAGCACAACTTACAAACGGAGTAAATTAAATAATTTTATTTATTTTTATTTTTAGAAACGCTGCAGTTATCCGTGAATCATCTGATATGGAGACCAGATTTGACGGCAAGGTTTGCACACTTACTATAAGGTCGTGCAAGAAGATAAGCAGCGCATCTTATCAATGTCAGGCAACAAACACCGGAGGTTCTGATGAAACATCTTGTAGGCTCATCATCGAAGGTATTTAAATAAAAATGATATTAATCTGTACGAATGAGACTGACTGTTGTATAATACGCACTTTTATGATAAGCTTTTAATGGCTTATTAAATCGTGAAGTGGGATCAATGACATAAGCCAATTTTTTATTCTTAGTTATTGAAAGAGTATATCGAGATTCCCAATTCATTAAAAGGTGTTCTTAAATTAAATAGCTTATATTGTTTTGTTTTATTAAGAGCGGGGATGGATATAATCAATTGAATGTGAGAGTGTAGCGTTACAATGATTAATGTCAACTGTAACTTTACTATGGGAGCTCATGAGGTAAAAGTTTAAGCTTATCGAAGAATAATAATAATAACTACCTTTACCTCAAGAGCTCCCAAAGCAAGGATAAAGTTTACATTAAATCAATGTTCTTTAGAGTCTTTTGAGGTAAAAGCTATACTTTATATCTCAAACTCTCTCAGCGCAAAGGTACAGTTGGAAATATTAATGCTAATAGGTTTTCTCACAGATAAAATTAGTTTAACGACGGTGAAACATTAAAGACGAGAATGAAACTAACAACTGATATCGATTAATAACTTAATGGTTTTTATGTTTCAGAGGTTCGTATAAGGTTTCTTTTATACGTATGTAAACTGGAGAAAAATACTTCAATATTATTTATATTATAATGTGTGCTTTTTTACTTATTAAAGAATTATTGTACTAGTTTGGACTGTTTTGCGATAACAATACTTACGTTGATTTTTTTGTTTTTTGATAGCTTAAATTAACAAAACATGATGACATGACTTATAACTTTGAATTACAAATTGGTCGACATGAATAAAATCAGTTGTTTACGTTCTAATCGTTTATTCAAATTAATAGCATCGTTGTTTCTCCTTATTGTAAAGTTTTCTATTGCGTAGTTCTCAGCTATATTTTTATTTCGATGTCCTAATTAAGAGAAGGATATGGGTTCTTGATCTGAAGTATAGGAACTCTCAGCAACTGCCCAAATGCTAACATGCAACTGAAGTATCGGTAGAAATAAAAAGCAGGTCCTAAAGAGCGGTAGATATAAGAAGCATGTCCTAAATTGCCTAACTTATATTATCTTTATCTCCTTCCCAATCATGAATACCCTTCTCTATGGAACCACATGATGATAATTATTAGTTATCTACCTAAATTCCTTTCTTTGTTATTCTACTCCTCTTCTTTTACTTTTAGTGATGGAATATACGTGTATAAATAACTATTGTGTGGAGCCCCCCCCCCCCCCTGAAATCATGCTTACAAAACAAAATGATAAGATCGATATATATAGATGCTACAAAGATTGTTTTCCTTAATTTCTGCCAGAAATCAGTCGATTTTGTTGTTAGAAGTTGCATCGATTTTCGTAAATTGTTCTTAACCTGGCAATTCTAACCCTTAAAACCTTTGCGTTGTTCTTAATGCATTATGATGAAATTTCTAACAATATTTTCATTGTTACGAGGTTTCGCTTCAAATTCTAAAGAGATCTAGTCTAGGCTATTATATTTATTTCACTTAAACATTTTCTGTTTGGGTTAGGAATGAGGTAATTTCAGAAGAACTGTTATACTTACATAGAATCATTGCATCCTGGCATGGTATGGTCGTAAAAGCATTCTGTCTCGTCGTAAGAAGATACAATTATTTTTAACAGCATTAAAATTACACATGGAATTTTATACTCATGCAAGCAGCACTTGTTATAATGTGGTCCGCAAATGCACGATTGTTGTTAGAACTAACTAATCATAGTTGTGTTGAAGAGTGACGTTTAACCATTAAGTATAGGGACTTTCAAAAATCTTCAAAAAACAATTAAGCTCAGTAAATCTCTACTTTAGAAATTAGTATTTTTTGTTTATATATTAGGTGAGTTCAACTCCAAGGATAACTAACGTTATTTTCTGATAATCTGACAGAGTTTTTAAGTTTTTTCAGCGTTTCCTGACCTGATCTTAATTCTGGGAAGAAGGAAGACTTGGTCTGGCGTATATTTTGTCGATTCTCAAAAGTCGGGTTGGCTGGATCAGAAGGAAGGCAAGTTTAATGTGGATTTGGTTCAGCGCATGATACTGTTGGTGTCGAAGTTCCAGTCGAGTTTCTTGTTCGTTTTTTTTTTTTCATCTGAGATGTTAATTTATTATTTGTCTTGTCTT
>KZ651045.1:1349505-1360266 GCA_001010745.2 Gerris buenoi
ATATTTCTATTAATATAAATTAACAGGGTGCACGTATTTTCTAAATATAGCGATGATGTTTAATTGAATTTCTACTAAATTGATTTCTATCAAGTGAAATCAAACCAATTATACGTTGTTAAAAAAAAGTCTTACTATGAGTGGAGCATGTAAATATCTAATAGGCCGTTCATTAATGAAGTTTCGATATTTATAATATATAAAAGTAGGGGGGAGGGGTGACGAGAGTAGGGTTTTGCTATGCTACAACGCTTTAAACATTTCAATCATAGGCCTTTTATTTCATTCCAAGACCTGTCAACCCGTTTATTGATTAACGGTCACAATTAACTATTGACTAATAAATTTTTACCGCGTTTTTTATTCGTGTCAAGATGCTATAGTATTTATTTATCCTAATAAATTCGTGCCAAAAAATTAAATATTATTTTCCAAAATATCTGGTTTGATGTTTTATCGACCGATTTAGAAAGTGAAAAACGTCGATATGGTGTGGGAGAGGTATTAAAGTATAATATATCTAGCCGTGCAAAGACGAAATTTCGTCTAAAAATACTGACGGGAAATGTGCCGAGCTTGCTTCACGCGACGGTTTTAAATTACAATTATTTGAATTTTTTACGAGGTCCGATCGAGAACTCGAATAAATTGTTCCGAACAGAATAAACAGGGATCTGCGACAGTTTAAAGATTGTGCATCGCAGTTTATTAAGGCTCGCTTTCTTGAAACGGGCTGTCGGTTCCCCGAAAATAAAAAAAGAAGAATTCGAATCTATTTAAAAGCGCGTATTTCTTCATCGGTTCCTCCTTAGGACAAACGGTGGGCAACGAGATGTTTGTCGTTTAAAAGCCGCTTTTATATTTATGTGGGTTATGAAAGGGGACGGATTGCCGGTGGATCGGGCCGCCCTGTGTCTCGCACCGTCCCACCATTAATAACGTTTTCGTATCGTTTTACTACACCCCTAGTGTAGGCTTTTAGTTTTGAATAAAACGGCTATTATTATCGCGTATAAATAAAATAACTCGCGAGCGAGAGTCGCTCCTTATCGTTTGCCCAAGCCAAATTGCCAGGTGGGCCGGTTTCTACCGATATTTCAAGTCTATTATTCTTACCTGTCTACATAGACATTAGCCACGTAGATTAAGGCTGTTCTCTTCCCCTGGGCCCGAGCTATTCCCATCGGCAACAATATCCAACAGAAATAAACCACGGTCCAACCTGGTAAATGTAATAATGAACAAACTGACAAATAGACAGTCCTTACTACAACTACCCTTCTTTTCCCGATTCTTTTTTAAAATGTATAAAAATCGATCGACTTGCAAATAATCTCAAGTTGTTTATTCTCTTTTTCCGTCGTTGTATTCGATTTCTTTCGGTAGTTTCAGCTTGCTGTGTAGTTTTTATATAACGATTGTCCTTAACGAGCAACTATATGTTTGTATTGCCAACGCCCATAACTCACTTTTCCATACAGAATCGTTAGCAAATGGTAGTAGGTAGTTCATTCTAACGGTCGTACAGTAAAGAAAATATTTTTTTAATCTGCAATAAATTATATTTTATACAGAATTTGCCAAATTGCATCCTATTGCCTCAGGAGTTCATCATTTCTTATATGAATAATTTGCCACCACCGAAACTTTGATTTATTCCCCACTCACATTAAAGCTTTATTTACAAAGAAACATTGTAAAGAAAATTCACCATTGTCGCTTCGCTAAATAAATAATAATATAATTTATGATTAGTATTTATTCAAAATTGTGTATTTATAATGAGACATTATTACACATTGATAATTACATCGAGTGAGATGTGTATGCCTATCAAGGGTTGTATAGTATAATTGTATCGATTCGTGGATTCCAGTAGTTCCAGTAGTTAATTGAGATTCTTTTTGCAAATTGTGAAAGATTAATTGAAATTTCTGAATCCATTTACATGTTATAGTTATACAAAACAACAAAAAAAAAAATTCGTTGTTCTTTCTCAATATTTATTGCATCAATCATATTTTGAAATTCCTGCTTCTCGTAAAATATGTCAGCGTACAGTTCCGAAGATAGATATACCACCTAGATAGGTCCAACAATTTTCGGGAGAGAATATAGTGCCTGAAGTAATCTGGCGGCCGCGAGGTAGAAGTCTAAGGTGAAAATATGCGTTATTTAGGTCGGGAGAATATTTTTCGGGGTCGAGCGCCGCCTATACCCAACCCCGCGTTTATATGCACCTCTCTTTAAAACTTGTTACGGTTCTTATCAATTTATTATATCTATGATAAGATGAGATATTATTAAACTCATTACTAGTTCCAGAAAGTTAATTAGTGAGGGAAGAATTAGTAAAGAGATCAGAAAACAATTAAAACGTGCCTATGTTGAAGAGAAACTTATTACGGCTCTTATCAATTTTTTATATCTATGATAAGATGAAATTTTCTTAAACTCATTACTAGTTCCAGAATGTTAATTATAAGGGGAAGAATTAGTAAATAGTTCAAAAAACAATTAAAACGTGCCTATGTTAAAGGGATAGCAGAACCCAGCATATCAAACAACAGGTTTTAAATCTTCAATATTAAGTTCCTGCATACTTAAGTAGACAGTAAAGGGTATAACGTTGAAATCCGCCGAATTCATTCTCAAAATCTTTCCGATCAACTGAATATTTACCTACGATCAACTTAATCTGTCACTTCAAAATCTTACGGTAACTCATGGTTATTAAATTCAAAAATAGCACAATGAAATATAATCCCATTAGTCACCCTAGAACTACAAAGAATGAGCCAAGATTTAATGCAACCAGACTAATTAAATTAATTTAAATCGTAATAATCCGAAATATTTTTAATGCGTAGAGAAATAATCGAGGTACTGAGATGAGGTTACATATGTCATTGTTAATGAAGAATTTGTCAACATTTCAAAATGGGACTTTCGTGTTTTTCATGTCTTTCACGGTTTTTCTTGTATGAGTGTAGACTTTGTCACTAGTGTCATAACAAGTATTTCTAAGATATAAAATATATTTCTAAGATCTGTAGATACAATTACTTTAAAAGTTGTTTTTATGTGTTAGAAAAAAACTTTCATATACGCTAGTTGCTAGTTTACACAGTAAATTGGAATATATCCAGATATGTTTATATTCATTTATTATTCCCTGAATTTGAAAATTAATTAACTTAAAATTCAGGATTAATGCTTAAAGATAATATCTTCATGAAGGGGGTACAGTATAAAAAAGAATAAACTTAAAACTAAAGATTTGAGATGTTCAAGTTTCTCACTACCACATAAATCTCAACACATAAAGCTTGTTATAGGTTGTTGGCCATAGTTAAAATGTTTCTATTTTTACATCCAGAGAAAAAAACCTTAAGCCCAGGATCACCTGGGTATTGAACAAATCCGGGTTATTCAGTTAAATCAGGTTGGGGCATCGACCATTTCACATTCAATCGATCACCAATGTCTCACCTCTCTGGGAGTCTATCACCAGATACGTCGGCATTTGACCTTGGTTTTAGGTGAGTTGCATGTACGCTAACCATAGCGAGTCAGCCATACGACGACGAATCAATACCAAGTCAAATAGCGATCTATTTGGAGACGGTGAGCGAAAAAAAAAGACAACGAGTTTACTCAATAGTAAAAAAAAGAAAAAAAATCCAATAAACCGGGGAAAACTGCCAAAAAAAAACGTAAGAAATTTTAGGGAAATTACCGTGAGATTAATGATGCACCTCCACAGTCCACTAAAAATCGAATAAAAAGTCGAGGTATCGTGACAGAAAAACGTTGTTCTAGTTTAAAAAAGTGCAATATACTCTATACCAAGACTGTAGCACTGAAAATATCTAGTTAAATGAAGCTTAAACTTACATTCCACACGAAGTAACAATTTTTAATAACGATTTTATTTTTTTATACATTTTTTTTCTACTTGCTCATTAACGAAGAATATATAGAAAAAAGATTTGTGGTGGGGAAAAAAATTTAATGTTGTGTTTTTAATGGAACATTGAGATAGGAGATTTATTCTCCTAATTATTGATTTAGTCTCCGAGTAAAAAAAAAAAAAAATGGTTTATAATCATGTGTCTGTAGTCTGTCCTCTGTTATTTAATCGTCCCCATTATTTGTTATAACTGGGCTTATTTCAATGAAATGTTGTATACCGGTTCAAAAAAAATCATATCCCTCGGCAAAAGTGAGATATAAATTTTAGCTCCCAAATTTGCAAAAACTGTTCTTAATTATTTCGTCTTAGTTCCACCGATTTTGATTAAGTTATGGACTCATCGGTTAGGGTCCCCTCTTGCCCCACACCGTGGAGGCAGCGGGAGTGTCAGTTACGCCCCTGGTGATGATTATCAGAGAGTTTTCGCATTGATGAAAACGTTTCACATTGGTGATCATATCAGTTGAGGCAGAAACACCTTGCCAGTGCAACCTGTGAACCGATCGGGACGTCTCCAGAGATGCCTCTGGGGTAACTTAAAACCGAAACCTCTATGATAGTATTAGACGAAAAGAAACTTTCATTACTCCCTTTTTAAGGTTGAGGGCAAGAGATTATAAAAAAAAAAAGTTTTTTTTCTATTTATACATTTAAGAAAAATATATTATTATATTTAACTAATGAAGAGTAACTATTGTTGTGTAAGAACAAAATGATGATAATATTAGATAATGAAGCGTAATTAGCGTTGTTCCACACCAATAATTCAGAACAAGAGGTGGTAATTTTTGAGTGATGAAGAATAATTGCCGTTGTTCTATTTATAAAATTGGAAAAAAATATTATCATAATTTTAGACAATGAAGAATAATTATACCGTTGTTCCACCTAAAGATTAGGAACAAAAAGTGGTAGTTTTTTGAGTAATGAAGAGTGCTATAGCTGTTCCATCTACATTTGAAAACAGTATGCAGCTTTTAAAATATCTATTGTTATATAAAAAAAAAAAACTGGTTTTTATTTGTGAATATCTTACTGTCACTTTATTAGAATATTTATTGAGTCCATTCAGCAGAGATATTTTTCTTGATTTTAAAATCAAAGATAATTTTTTAGGTTTCTTCTTGTAGAAATGTAATGTGAGATTGCCTGGTGTAACTCTGATTTAATTTTTTCAATAACACATTGCATAAATTTACTTATTGTAGGATTAAATATCCTATTGAATTTCATTTCCCACTTTTGTTGTTAAATAAATATTTATTCTAAGTATTAGTTGAGTTTGTCTAAAGGTTGGTGTTTTGATTTGTTTGTCATTTCTCATCATAAGACCTTAGTGTCATTTAGATGTCTTATGTCTTGTTGGTAATAATAATAACAGTGTTTATGAAATATCATAATAATACGAATTTTCAAAGCCTACGTTATAATTGTTTTAATGAAGCCAGGACTTTGACCCTCCTGGTACTCTTCCTCGTTAGTGGTTTTTATTAGAAAATCGTATTTGTGGGCAACGAACTAATTTTGGCCTAGAACTAGTGATTTTGGCAGATGATGGAGATAAGGAGAGAGAAGCCAACGTATAGCTTAGATTCTCTTCTCCCTCCCGTCTCGCAATACATCATAATTTAACAAGCTTTTTGACTTGGAGCTTGCACGTTTTCAATTAAACACTTCTTTGCACTAATTAGTTTTATTCTCCAGCGTTCTTTTCGTTTTCAGCCGACTAACGGGCTCTGCCAATTTAAAGGTTTGATTTGCGACAACATCCTGAACCGTACCTTCACTTCTTGTCATTGATCAGTGATCTAAGGAGAATTTACCGAACCCCCATTAAGACCGATTAATAAGAATGAAATATCTATTGAGTTCTACGAGACAGTAACAGATTATAGGTGACACATGTCCGAGAGTCGAACAAGTGTGAGCCTTTCAACCCTTGTCAAAACAAACGACGAGAGAAGGGGTTGCGATTCGTTCCGTCGTCGATTTATTCTTATGGTCAGAGGCTTATTGTTTCTGAAAGAAGAAACGCTCGGATTCATTAGATTCTGTTCAAAGGGTTTACAGGTAGTCTAGGTCTAGAGGAGACGTCCACTGCCAAAGTGCCGACCCTCCCCCTGGTTTGTCCGTATTAATCTTGGCATGTTTCGAATTTTGGGCCTCGTAAAAAAAAAACTACCGATCGGACCCACACTATTCCAACATCCCTCTCTATTATTTATATTATTATTATTATGTTTCTTTCTATTATTCAAAATTAAGCTTACCCCCTATTGTGACTATCCTTGAGTGTTAAAAATACGTAGCCGGGGGTGTAGTGGGGGAGCTAGGTGAGGGGGGTCACCTGGCCACCCTAACGCTGCCGATCCCGTCCCTCCGCCCTCACACTGTCCTCAGCTTCTTAACGTCCACTCGAATCATTTATCTTTAAGGCTTAGCGTACCTTTTCCTTTCGCGATATGTAATATCGGAGTTTCTCCCGCTCCGCTCTTTAACTTTCGGACGGTAATCGCGCGTCACCTGAACCATGAGTCGTTCTCGTGAAGCCTCATCTTACCTCTTTGTGCAGGTACCTTTTCTTTCCAGTCACTTATTATTCCACGATTTAAAAAGTGAAAATAATTTCCATGACTTGATAGTTACATGAATAACTAATAATAAATTAATTATAAAGTTTCAATTTTATCATAAAAAAAAACTTTTTATCGACTCCAAAATAGGCCTGAAGTGTGTACCGATTACTTTCTTATTAAAAAATTGCAACAAAATACAAAAAATCAAGGAAAGAAACATCTTTTAAAAATGTAAAAATTGATCATTAATGGAATACAACTGTAAATTGCAAGTAAAAATGGCATAATTACTAATTGCACTTGCAGTTTTACTAATTGTAGTGTCACAAATTCTTCATTTAACTTAACTTAAATATTTTTAATAATATTTTCACTGTCTTCACTTCTACCACCAGTTTTGAACAAAATCTTCCCTTAATCGGAATTAAAACTTTCCTTAATTAATCGTTTTTGGGCATAATCTGCATATTAATATTATTCTGCAGAATTATTTTCTATTTCTCCCCGACCTTTGTTGAACATTGTTCTTAAACATTTAAATTTTATAATTATATTAAATTATCAAATATCTTATGACATTTTTTCTATTGGCTGAGGACAATATTTTTCTATCTACACGCGAATTCCCACAATATTTTAATTGCGCAATCGAAAGTAATTATACCATCCTATAATAATATTAGAGTTGTCTGTATAATTGATAGAACAACCCACCATAGTATGATTCTAATACATTTCAATTGGCAGAATACAATATCTTTCTATATACGCAAATTCCCACAATGTTATATTTGCGCAATTGAAATGAAGTAGACCACCCTATGACGATATTGGTATTGTGTTTTACTTGGCAGTACAACACAATAGTATGTTTCTATCTACTCAAATTCCCTTCATAATGCACTAGCATAATTATTAAAGAAAATGAATACACCTCTTACAATTTATTGTCTTTATTTTCTTATTTACAGTTAACAATGTCTTACAGTGTAGTAAATATGTTATAAATATTTTTTAAAAAAAGGATATTAACAATACATAACAATGAAAGAACAACCTGCAGAAATATCACCCTTGATTTACCATGAAATTATAGATTCCTTCAGATGTTTAGAATGTAATAAAGGAAAAGATTGTTCAGACGACAAGCATTGCAATTTCTGATGCAATCAATGTATTAAATTGGTTTACAACAGTATGTTAACGAAAAATAAATCAAGTTATATAGCGTAAAGAACTTTTACCATTATCGTTACATGTATTTCAGATAACATAAATATTTTTATATGATTAAACCTACACTTATATCATAAACTTCATTATGTCCGATGATCTTATAATCTATTTGAGCATAAAAATATAATCTTTTCTTGATTCCTGGGCAACAAACATAGACAAATTTGTATATTTTAAAATTGGTGATTTCTTTTAGAAAATTAAACCTTTTATCGTTGTACGGCTCTCTCAACAGTTAAAGTATTATTAGGCTTATTCCTCATCATAGTAAAATACAAATTACTGAAAAATAGACCCTTTTATTTTGTACTTTGAGGAAAAATAGCCTTATAGAGCAATAGAGCATCACTCTTGAGAAATCATATATCGAAAATTTATATTAGAAAATATCAATTTTAAAAGGAAAAAATCCTTTAAGAACAAGTAAAAAAAAAAACTTAAATGAGCTTTATAGCCGAGTTATCAAGGAACTTTTAACTTTTAATTTAAACATATAAATATTATTTTCCCGATGCAGAACAATTCATCTCACAAAGAGATTTGTTATAATTACTTCAAAAGCCTTTAAAAAAATGTCATAATTAATCTTGAGAATCCCTTTAATTTTTGGTCAATTCAATTGAGGATTAATTTAGGGATGAGCTAACACAAAAAAGCATAGTCTATTTTTACTTCAATATTATGGATGTGTGAAATAAGTATGTGTGTATTTATTTATTTATTTTTTTTTCTAATAGGAATTTAAAAATGTGTAGCTAAAACAAAAAATACAATTAAGTTAGTAAGAACTTGTTTCCAGGTTTAATTTAAATATATTTTGTATCACGAAAGTTTAAAATTATCTAACAATCGATTTTTTGTGTCCCTTCAAGTAAGATATCAATATCTATTATGGGTCAGTCCAAATTGATAATCCTCTATATTTGGTCACACAATAAATATTTTTTTAATTATGGGACAGTCCATAAGAGAATTCTCTTTTTAAAAATAACTCGATATGCAGTTATTTAATGATTTTTCTATAATGAATATACCGACCGAACTTATAAATAAACTAAAATATATTGACTGCATCTTAACGCATTTTAAAGCCAAATACATAAATTATTGAATATATTATATAGAAGCCATAAAGGATGTAAAAATCATTTAATTTATTTTTTAGTAATGTATTTCCTTGTTTGTCATATTAAAGAATGTCTTAATTAAATAAATGTCTTGTCTAACTGATCTGTAAATTATATTCAAATCATAGAACTCATCATTTATAAAACAAATTAGAGGTATCTTTAACAAGATCTTACATCTAATCCAATTAACCTTCAGATGTTTACTATCTTAGATCGGCAAAAGTGATAATTAATTTATTACGGTCCATTCAAATAATTAAAATTTTAAGGAGGGGTGGTGAAGCCAAGTAGTTAGTGTAATCTTAACTAGACTAAAACCTAGGTCTAAAATCTGATGTCTATTGTGAGTTCGAATCCCAGAGATGTGAGATATGTTTTACAGGGATGATCACAGAGTAGATGAGTAAAGTGGCCTCTAATCCCCGTCTTGTAATTATCTAATTCACAGGGATGACCACAGAGTAGATGAGTAAAGTGGCCTCTAATCCCTGTCCTGTAATAATCTAATTCACAGGGATCACCACAGAGTAGATGAGTAAAGTGACCTCTAATCCCCGTCCTGTAATAATCTAATTCACAGGGATGACCACAGAGTAGATGAGTAAAGTGGCCTCTAATCCCTGTCCTGTAATAATCTAATTCACAGGGATCACCACAGAGTAGATGAGTAAAGTGACCTCTAATCCCCGTCCTGTAATAATCTAATTCACAGGGATGACCACAGAGTAGATGAGTAAAGTGGCCTCTAATCCCCGTCCTGTAATAATATATAACGATGAGAATTCACCGTGAAAGAAACAGGAAGAAAATCTTACATTCTTAAAAGATTAGAATAATTTTTGTAACAACCTTCATTGTAAGGTAAAACTGAGCTGTTTCATGTTTCAGTTAATTGTCCTATTGCTCGATTAAATTTAATTAAATATTTGTATAATTAAAATTAGCTTATCACCCTGAAGAGAAAGGTAAATAAAATTAACTTTTTCTCGTATAATGATTTAAGATAAATGGGAAAGAAAACATTTTTTTTTTCTTCTTCTTCTTCTTCTTTTTGGGTTTTAGTCCCGTTCGACAGCTTAGGCCATTACAGGACAGGGGTTAACCGACCACTTTACTCATCTACTCGATGAGATCATTAGTGTAAAACATGTCTGACCTCTGAACATTTTTTGACGGGACATTTGAGTTTAACGGGAATTATTTTTTTCCCCGTGGTAGGCTGTGAAATAGTAACTCAGAAACGCCTAAGAAACATAGCTAAAATCCATTTGTTCATTACGTGGTCTTGAAAAGTCTTTTCATTACTCCTAAACTGTATTGATTTTTTTTTTTTTTTTTACCTACTAGAAGGTAAAAGAAAAATTACATCCTAGTAGTAATTATCAAAAGTGCCTTTTTTAGTGCTGTCATCAAATAGACAATAGACATGCTTTTAGTACGATTAAAATCCACTTGATGTCAATGCGTTTTATCTTTTTTTTATTGTGCAACCTCTTTATGGTTTCTGTTTCTCAAAAATCTTAAGTATGTACAAATATTTCTTATAATTATATTGATTAATATTTAATGATTTTTCATTGTCTGCTACCTCAGAAAAAATATCATATGCTGCACAATTGTGAAGTATTTTTTCTTTACCTTGGCAATATGTACTTGTAATATAATCGCCGCGGTAAAGACAAAACTCATTTCATTTTTACGTTTTTGGTAGTATTCATACTACGGAAAGATTAAATTTTAATTTAAATCAAATTATAATTATTTTTAACTACGGACAACATAGAGAGAAAAATAGACTCCAGCGCCAGGATTTGAACCACGGGCCTCTAAATTTCCAGTCTAG
>KZ651045.1:1367447-1378684 GCA_001010745.2 Gerris buenoi
AGAGAGAGAGAGAAAGAGATTGAGCGATATTTTAGATAGATTTTGTCTTTTCATTCTTTGATCAGTTTTTTATGCTAAGTCAAATATAACACTGTTTTTATGTGATCGTCTGCTCTATTACCAATGCGTTTTTTAAATTTATTTTAATATAGATATGTATAATTGATAAATTAGTTAATTAATTGTAACATTAAGTTATGTGTTAAGCTTTATTAAGCTAAATTAAAATTATAACCTAGTGAAATATTAAGTTGATTAAATATAATATGTATACCAATACCAATCTCTCTACAAACACTAAATTGCGTTCGACCTACCTAAGTACCTAAGAATTAACTCGGTTACAGGAGTCAGATTTTAGAGTTGGTAGACATCGACTGTGAATTAAATAGTAATTGAGGATGGCGAGAGCAGGGTACAAAAAATATATCGAGACCATCGCTAATAGGCAGCTTCAAGGTCAGGGGAGTTCATATAGCTTCGGGTTCATTCATATACCTTCGGGTTTTCATTCACTAGGTTTAGGTATATGACCCGAAATTATATAAATGAACCCGAAGCTATATGAATATCCCCGACCTTGAAGATGTCCATTAGCGATTGTCTCTATTTTTCTTTTATACCCTACTAGCGATGATCAATCAAAAGTAAAAATCAAAGTTTTGGGTATACCGACGTTATGGATTTTTTTTTATTTCCCTCTTCAAAGTTTAATAAAAGACATTCTTGTACTTATGAGTAGTTCAGTATAAATCCCAAACTTTAGTTTTTAATTTTGGCTGATCTTAGCTAATCTCTATTTCTTTATGAAGCAGTTAATTATCAAAAGAACAATAATAATAAAAAAACAACAAAAAAACAACAGTGTTTACATATGCCTGTTTAAAAGTTTACTGATGTTGACCACCTGAATTTTTCCATCCCTGGTTAGTGATAAACAATTGCAACAAGAGCTTAGTGATAAACAATTACCGCTGTGTTTTAACAATCTACTTACATTCTGTTCACACATATTAATTCTTGGGTTATTCTTCAGTATGAGTAAGTTCTATAATCTTGATCCGAATAACCACTTAGTAATTTACATCCAAATAATAGACTTGAAATAAATGAAAAAATAAAATATCGGTAAATCTGAACTATTTGGCCCATGTAGGTGTTTCTTGTCCTATTTTATTTACTGTGATTCCTTTAATCTTGCACCACTATAAATTCGATAGTTGTTGTTTTTGTTTTTTTTGTTTTTTTTTTGATTGATATGTACAAAATGTTGTACCACCCTCAGATTGGAAAATGGTTTAGAACTAAATACGTTATTCTCGATCTTAATCATGTGTTAGATGTTGCTGAATAATTCGATGACAGCACATTAAAATTGCTGAAGAAAACTACTAAAAATATTAAGATTAATTAAAATAAATGAACTAAAGTGGTTGATGTAATTTAAATTAAATTAATCGCTAATTAAACTTAAACTACATGTGGAAAAATGAATCCCTACGTGCTGGATGTAATCATCATATCAAATTTTGGATAACAACTCAAATTAAAATTGTTTTATAGGATAAGCCGGCGGAGCCTGAAAAACCAGAGGAACCCACTAAAAAAGCAGATGTAAGACTATATTATGGGTTAAAGCGTTTGCTTCTTGTAAATTTATAACATGTCGCCTGTCGCCCTATTATTTTTTTAGAGTTTTAGTAATAAGTATTTTTAGCTTTATTACCTAACCAAATTTCTTAAATAGCTTTNACTTAGTAATTTACATCCAAATAATAGACTTGAAATAAATGAAAAAATAAAATATCGGTAAATCTGAACTATTTGGCCCATGTAGGTGTTTCTTGTCCTATTTTATTTACTGTGATTCCTTTAATCTTGCACCACTATAAATTCGATAGTTGTTGTTTTTGTTTTTTTTGTTTTTTTTTTGTTTTTTTTTTTTTTTTAAAAAAAACAACATTGTGTCACCACACTCTTAGGGAAAATGTTTGTAGGTTATGATTAGTTTAGGTTATGGTTAGTTTAGGTTAGAAAAGAGGAGGGTTCATAGCAAGGACGGTGCTCATAGCTAGCGCGCATGAATTCATCTATGGCCTTCTTACAGCGTATACGCAAAAAGTTGGTTCCAAACCAACTTCTTTGTGTTTGAATTAGGTAATGATTTACCTAATTTCATTGATTATATTTGATGCTTAGAATTTAATAATGGACTAATTATGAAATACTGCGTGTATTAAACTGTTTAAAAAGTTTATTGCTAAATCACAAGAAAACGTCCAATAGCTCAAAAAATCCTTTCAAATCAGTTTAATGAACCAACAAATCGGATTTGTTTTGTTTATAACCTGACTGAACCGCGAGGGGGGAAGCCAGCGAACACCCTACTATATTTCCATTGTTACACATTGAATCCTGATTTGGGAGTGAACAAGTTGGTGTTTCCAAGACTAGGATTGAATCCGTATTAAATACGAAATAAATAAATAAAAAACTTTTTCTTAGCTACTTTCGATAAAGGTTATAATAATTTTGAAACCTTCGCCTTTTATAACCATGTTTGTTATTACGTACTTTGGCACAAAGATAAGGGATATTGTAAGTTTTGACAGTTTCCATGCAACTCAATTCAGATACGATCCCAGAATTTAGTGTATCGTATCGGGATCGGAATTAATAATATTCAATCCGTATTGAATCTAGGTTTCCATGGGCACTTTGGATCCAAATATTGTATTCAACCCGTATGTAATCCGTATTTAAACATCATGGAAATGTAGTCGTCCCCGCGGCTTTATGAATATTATATTTTTAACTATATAGCCGATGTCCGCCAGCTGTGAACCCCATTATTAAACTTGATGTTTTTTGTTTGTTTTTATTAAAAAATAAATAAATAAATAAATATTGGCACTATCGAAAAACTAGTTAGAAATTGTTTTTAAAATGTAAAAAAAACGTAGTAAATCGGAAAATAATTATAAATAAGTGGGAGTGGCCCTAATAGTTCAGATTTACCAAAATTAATATGTTCTTTAGTGAAACAAAATATATTTCTATAATTACAGTCCCAAAAGAGAGTTAGTTCGTTGATAGCGCGGGAAAAACTAGCAAATGGGGTGGGGAGTTAATGAAATGAGAGCTCTAGATCTAGACTTTCCCGGACAAAAGGTCGAGCCAACTAGGCAAAGATAAATGTTTTTTCCCTCAGAGAGGTTGGCCAATCTGTGTGTCACTCGATTTCCCGCGCACTAACTCTCGTTTGGGTCAGACTATGATTGACATTATTTTACTTTTTTTTCGATGAGTTTAAATAATGATTTTATCTCTAATTTGTTCTCTAAAATTGACGATTAAGATTTACCGAAATCTCTCTCAAGGTACTGTTCCTTTTTTTATTTTATTTTAATAATAATTATTATTTACTTGCTAGATTCCTGTGCTTCACTACAGAATGTATTTTTAACCCTCTGCCAGGAAAATCGTTGTTTTTTACCTCCATAAATTACTAAATATCTGCTGACATCCCTCTTAATGAATGTTTTTGGCTGTGGCCTGAGTGTATACTTTTCAGTTGACTTCTTACCATTGAAAATAAAGGGTTATCACTCCACTAACCTGGATTTCCCCTGGTATAATCATGGGTATCGTCGATACCCAACGTTTTACCAACGTCCGTTGGTAAAATCTACCAGTATTCCACATTTGGTTAGGTTTTTTTCGTGACAGTCATCTTTACCGATGTTCTATCACTAATCCTGTAATTTATAACCATATTCCATCTCTAGTAGTAATTTTTACCGATATTCCAGCTCCAGCAGTTCTTTTTTTGTTGTAAAGATGCAGTTAGAGATAAATATCATTCAAACTAGTAAATTGATAAAAAAGTCAATAAATTATAATGTTTTCTAAGAAGCATGTGACATGTACTAAAGGTATGATGCAATGAAAACCTGTAAATGTAGCAAAAACTAGGGTGACAGTATGAAATACTGATGTTCCGGAACTCGGAGTAAAAATCATGTTCCAGGCAGAGGGTTAATGTATTTTATTTTATTTGATGAATTGATAAACTGCCGTCAATAATACATTAAAATTTTTACAAAGGAAAACTTAGTTTCGGACAACTGAAGACTCATTTTAAAAAGTTCTTGGTTTCAAATATCTCCATCATCTTGGATTACCTATTTGAAAAACCTTCACCAAAAGTTTTTTATGTCAAATTCCAAGCTTCTAGTGCAATTGATTTTGGAGGTATCGTATATGACCAATTCTGTGTTAATGGCCACTATCTTGAATCAAGCTGGCGGATAGTAAAAAGATTTCTTAGCAAGCATCAAAGAACCTAACTACAAAATTTCTTGGCCAAAGGTCCAGTGGTTCCAGAAATATTGTCAGTCAGCCAGTTCTATTTGGATTCTACTTATAGGTATAGATTTAATTAAATTAACTCAACGATTTTATTACAAGCTTCGAAAAAATTGTAGAGTTAATAAATATTATGGTAATGGGTAATATAAAAAGGGAGTGAAATATTCCTCTGTTGCTGTGCTTAAAGCATTTCCTAGATTATGGTTTAAATTATCTCTATCTTTGTCCTTTACTCTTTAATAACACGTTTTCTGTCGGTATTCTTTTTACTCCTATAAATATTTTTCTGATAAGTTTATTTAGTTAAGGGGTTGTAAGAGATTATAATTTGAGACACCTATATTTTTAGGTTTGTGTATTTAAATATAGAAATTATACTATGCCTTTGATCTTAAATGAGGCTATTATTTTTTCATGATTAAATTATCTATTTTACTCTTTATTTTATTCAATTCTTTAGTTTTGATTTGTTATTTAATTGTGAATTAATTTAATTTATATCCACAGCTTGATTTCCTTAAGGGTATTCTAATAAGATTGTTTCTATTTCTCATAAGTAACACTTTTTGTTTGCTTTTTATTTTGATTTCAGAAGTTTGAAAGGACAGAAGAAATCCATGTGAGTAAATTTAATTGGTTTAAGTATAAATTTACATTGATTATCATTTGAAAGGTCTACTTAAAAGACACAATTTCATCAACTATGGATATTTGACCACCAATCATTTCCCTCTCTATATAATGGTCATTAATTGTTTGACCACCAATTTGTGCTCACTCCTTCCCCCCTCCAGAATGGTCATTAATAGATATTTTACCACCAATCCATTGTCTTCATTAATACAATCCTTTGATCGTCAACATTAATATTCCCTTAATTGCCTGTAAATACAATTATTATAATAGAAATTAAATTCATAATTTATAGAACAAGAAGCCAGAAGAAGTTAAAGCGGAGCCAACTCAAAAGGCAGATGTAAGAGAAATTATTATGCATACACGCTTGTTGTTTCGTCTTTTAACAAACTTAATTATTCTTAATTGCTAGCATATATGGTATTTATCACTTGTATCGTCTGCTTTAGTTTCATTAAATAAGTACATGATTTGGTTCAAAAGGATTTTGTGTGGATCCTTTAAAATATATATTCTTGGTTTAAAATATAGTTAGGTATTTTTCGGAGATATAGGTTTGTTAATGACAGACACAGGAAATTACAAGGGTCCTTGTTTTTACCTACAGACCCTAAAAGAATAAACTTGAGACTCGTTTTAACCAGCTTACTTGCTCATGGGTTCTAAATCAATAGTTTAAATTAAACATACAACTAATTCCAAAAAAGATATCACGCGTTCGGCACTTATGAATCAATTTGGCATTGAAACAATCATTATTACCAATTCAATTCGGCATTGAAATACTCATATTACCAATTCAATTCGGCATTGAAATAATCATTATTACCAATTCAATTTGGCACTAAAATTGAAGCAATCATTATTACCAATTCAATCTGGCATTGTAACAATCATAAGCATTATTATCAGCTCCTTTTGTCCTGTATTGATATTTACAGGATCACTAGCACCTTAGCAAAACAATTTCTACTAAACATAGTTTGATACAATCCAAACATTTCTTTGACAACAAGTTCCAGTGAATAGCTGGAAACGCTGAATGAGGCTATAGTTAAATAGATATTTAATGATAAATTTGTTTACATTAATCATTCTAGATCTGCCGGAACAAACTAATTTTGAGGATGTGTCATTCCCGATTTTCCTAACAAATTGTGGGGATTATTATTAGGTTGCTCATGGTAGATAATGATTATGACTCGCATCATGAGCGTATCACTTGTGAATAGAGATATAAAAAACGGTTTTTTTTCTAATATAAAATGTGTTTTTTTCATGTTTTTTTTCACAAGCATGTTTTTTTTCACCGATGCTAAAGAAAATATGTTTTTAACATAAAAGGCAGTTGCCTATCATCACAATACCTTTAATTAATATTTTACTTAAGATATAAAATTTAAATATGTCCTCTAGATTATTTTAAACATTATAACATACATTTTTTGACGGAAAAAAAACTTGTCATAATTATCTACACCACTAACGTAGTCGAATAAATTAACTGATTTTTATTGCCAACCTTTTGATTTTTTGAAATTTACTCAAATTTTATTAACCAATCAATAATATATACTTGTTTACAATATTTCATTTGATAAAAAGATTATAATACTCGTATTATAAAAAATATCATACTAAGTAATTCTATTTGAACTCATTAAACAAACTAGACTATTTTTTTTTTAAAATAAAAGTTAGTTTTACCCTGGCCTAGATTTGATTAATTACAGGTGTGATCCTANTCACCACCAGTTAAGCTCTTAATATAATAAAAAATAGTTGAAAAAAATGCATCTGAAAAAAAACGTGAAATGTGAAAAAAAAACGAGGGGCTTGGTTTTTTTTTAGAAAAAAAACGGAACATTTTGAAAAGAAACGAAACCGTTTTTTTTCATTTACATCTCTACTTGTGAATGATTATTTCAAATTTTTGGAACGTAGGAATTATTAAAATCTTAGACGCTGGAAGATCTAAATCATGATGGATCCTTACTTACCAGATTAATAAATTAATAAATAAAACCTCTGAACTACTCTTTTTACACTCTTGATTTAACTATGAACTCAATTATTATAATTCACCATTAATCCTTCATCAATTCTTATGATTTTCTGTTCTTTACTTACCTGCTTCTCATCTTAACTTCAACTATTTACTTTAATGTTTTCATTTCAATTCTCTTACCTTTCCTTTACTCTTACCTTTCATTTTCCACTTAACACTATGTTATGATTAAATACTATGTTTAATTATTAAAATAAGTGCTTTAAATTAATATTATATTATTAATGGTATTAAAGTAGAGTCCCGCTAATCCGAACCCAGCTAATCCGAAAATCTGCCTAATCTGAACAGGTTTTTGCACTAAATGATGCGTCACCATCCATGAGGTTGTTTAATTGAAGAGCTTTTTCTTGGATTAGAGGGCCAGTGATAGAGATTTTTTACAGTCTTTCTTGAAAAAACCATAGGAAAGCACTTTGTCTAATTTATCGTAAGATGAAACAGTCGTTTTACTATGTTTTTCAATGGCCTTTTCACTTGAGGTAGCGCAAAACATCTCGATCTTACTTCTATTTTTTCCAATCAGAAATTGTAGCTTTTCCTATGTTAATTTACAAAAACCCGCCTAATCCGAATTTTCACTAATCCGAACTGGGTCCCAATTAGTTCGGATTAGCGGGACTCTACTGTATTTAATAACTGGTTTAATATCAATATGCTTCTTTTCATATCCAATCTTAGAATGTGTTCCCTCAGAGAAAAAATGAGTTAAAAATATGTGTATTTATGGACTTATTCATTTAGCTCTGCCTACAAATGTATCTTTGCTTAACCAGTAGCTAAAGAGAGATTAAGATAAGCCCTTAAATAATATTTGTTTTATCCATTTTTTTATTTTGCATCTATTCTAGTGCTTACTCTAATTTTTTTTCTCCCAGTGTCCGATTCAATTTATGATTTGTGTCACTGACTAAAATTTTTTAAGTGTGTTTTATATACTTAATCGAGCAGAATTTTAATATGGACAACCATTAGATTTTCTGATTTATTGATGGTTTTTTTCCACAAAAGCAGATTTGTTCTTCAGATATTTTTATTAATTTAGTTTTTTTTAATAAGAGCATCTTTAAACTGAGCAGAAAGGTAAGGATTAATCATAGGAATTCAGCGAGAAAAGTATGAGTGCAGCATCTGAATGTATTTTATTTTGTTATATTCGCTTTATTGTTCACGCGGAATCCAAGTTTACCCCCATTAAGAATTAGGCAGCTTTCACACTTTGTTCAAGTCCAAGCTAGAGAGAAAAGAATTCAACGCTTTGAGTTGAAACAAACATGTTTCTTTGCAAAGTGTTTTCGGCGCCCAAACCGGTATCAACAAAGCACTGCTTGACTTGATCTCACTTTGCTCAGACTCATGCGCAGTGTGAAAGCCGCCTTACTTGTATGTTACTGAAATAGTTATTAAGAACGGAAATCAGAGACGGTGTGTCGTGATACATTTATTTTAAGCCAAAGCGTGATATTAATTAGTATTTATATTTTCTTATCTCTGTTATTTTTTTTCAATATTTTTTATACTAAGATTAAAATATGTATAACGTAGTCGTATCAGGTATTAAAAATATTTATGGATTTTTGTTCGAAGAAACGATATTGTATTTTTATTATTTTTTTTTTTCTTANCACATTTTTTTTACAATGAATCGGTTTCAATCTCTTTATATATACCTATATAACAACTATTAATGATGTTTGCACAATATTCAATTTCATTCTGCTCAATCAGCTCATAAATGAACTATATCTTCACAGTATTCATGATTATACTGTACAATTTTTCAATATCAATCAGCTCATAAATGAACAATGTCTGCACAGTATTCATGACTATATTGTACAACCATTCAATTTCAATCTGCTCATAAATGAACAATGTCTTTACAGGAATCATGTCTATATTGTACAATTATTCAATTTCAATCTGCTCATAAATTAGCAATGTCTTAACAGGAATCATGTCTATATTGTACAATTATTCAATTTCAATCTGCTCATAAATGAACAATGTCTGCACAGTATTCATGACTATATTGTACAACCATTCAATTTCAATCTGCTCATAAATGAACTATGTCTTTACAGGAATCATGTCTACTTTGCACAATTATTCAATTTCAATTATTTCAGGGAATCAGTTAGATCGTCAGTAGAATTAAAAAAAAAAAATACATAAGTAAAACTATTGTTTTAGTATATAATCATTGTCCGTTTGAAGATTATATTTAATTTTCGGTAGGGAAATTAAATATTGTTTAGAAGTAGTGCGCAATGAATGATTATGAGCTCACCTATTGTAATCACTAATTGTGCCTCCTCTGAACAGTGACAAGGGTAGAGGACGTTAAAGTGGCCAGGGTGGACGAATGTTATTTTTTTTATGTGGAGTATCTACTTGTGCCTAAATCTGCTGGTGCCTAAATCTACTGATCCCATTCACTATCCAAAGGTGACATGTCAGATACCCTAATTATAAAAGAATCACAATTTTTTACCAATTTGACGACGCTTTATCATTAACACTTAAACAATCTTCATCTTCCAAGTTTTTTTAGGATCATACACATCTGCATACCTAATATTTTGTTAACTTGCCCTAATTAGTCATTAGAAGACTAAGATACTGCAAATTTCTTTCAATCTGTCGAAAATATAATCTTTAAACTGTACTTGTAGCAAATATTTATCTAAGAAATATAAAGCTAAACTTCTCTCCAGTGTCCGTGAAGCTTTTTTTATTTAACAACACTTCAAAGTAACTATTTATAATTAAAAATGTGTATTCTCTTGACGATCTAACTGGGTTTTAAGGGTTTCGACTACCTGATTATCAATTCAATGACATGTATGTTTATATTTGTAGCATCTGACACTAATTATATTATTGTAGGTACAGGCGCAAGCAGAATATAAACTCAGAGAGACAACCAGGATAAACGTAAGATTACATGACATCACAACATTCTATACTTTTGTTTTGCGTTATTTCATTTTTACATTGCGTTTTTACATGGTTTTTGTTTATGGTTTTCAAAAAAAAAGTTTGTTCTTGAACTTTGCGAATTGTACATAGATAATTCTATTGACTTTTACAATGTCTATTGAAAATATGATATACAACAGTGAACATGGATTATTTTATAGGGTTTGAAAGCAGAGGAAACCGAGTCTCTACAACTACAACATGCCCAGAAAACAGAAGTAAGACCCAACAATGTACATATATCTACATGGCTCTACATTATAAATCGTGCATGATTTATATATTCTCTTAATATATTTTCATGTATTACTTTAACAGTTTTATTCAGAGTGCATTTTTTACTTAACATTATTTTCTTCTTTATACTATTCATGTTATGAATAATACAATTTATTTGTAGGAAGTGAAATCGGAATCATTACAAGCTACCAAGACGATCGAAGTAAGATCTAAATTACATTATATCTACTTTACATATTTTCTTTAAATGGTTACATTAAGTTTCTTTTCTCTATGTTGTTTCTTTACATGTTTATACATTTTTTAGTTTACATTTTTCCATGAACATCATTATTTTATAGGCAAAGAAAGCAGAGGAAATAAAAACAGCTGCACCTGTCAAGCAAATAGAAGTAAGACATTATAACATTTACATTGATTACTTATGCATAAAATAACAGTTTCATATTAGTCTATAATTATATTACTGTTCCTACTTATATTAGTTGCTTTGAGAGTAATGAAAAACATTTTTTTTTTTTAATGGAGAATAAGTACAGTAGAACCCCGAAAATCTTTTTTTTTTTCTTATTATATATTAGCTATTATGGTAAGTTAAAGTTGATTTCTTTTTTAAGAAAAAATCTCTAATGATTATGATCTCAAATGACACACAAATTAAAACAAGAAACTTTCCTTCCAAAGTAATTAGTACATTTAAAAAATTAATAACGTCACAATAACTGGAACCTTTTTTTTCCTACCGTAACTAATATGGAAATAATGCATGGACTAGGTCTGCACATTTTTTTTACAATGAATCGGTTTCAATCTCTTTATCTATATACCTATATAACAACTATTAATGATGTTTGCACAATATTCAATTTCATTCTGCTCAATCAGCTAATAAATGAACTATATCTTCACAGTATTCATGATTATACTGTACAATTTTTCA
>KZ651045.1:1379419-1395219 GCA_001010745.2 Gerris buenoi
GATGCTAATGAGAGCTTGAGATTTTGACATCCAAAATCTCCCCTATTTTTTGGGGGATTTTTTTATGACATTAAAAAATCCCTCAAAATCTCCCAAAAATTTTGGGATAACAGAAAAAGGTGCATACCTAATGACAATATTTGTCCCTGACATAATTTGTCAATCTTGAGCTGTCAGTGTTAATTCTAATGGTAATCCTACTATAAACAACCCAATAAAATGAAGCATTATTCAGAATATTGGTCCTTAGTTATAATATTCATTCAAAATTTAGTAGAATGAACCAAAGTTTTAAAAAATTAACTCTGCAAATTCTCTGCTATTTGTTTGACAATATTATTATAAAAAAATACACATAAACTGTTTTACATATAATCTATTTAACATGACAATTAACAAATGTTGATTATTTTTTAGCAAAAGAAACCAGATGATTTACTCTCAGTTCGTGCTTTACTTAAACCAGCAGATCCTAACAAAAAGAAAAATGTAAGACAAAAACATTTACATTTGAATGTGACCATTCCATTACATTTTATTTCTTTATACTTTGTTACTGTACATACTTACAATTTTTTTTTCATTTAAGGGAAACAAATATATAATATAAATTTTATTCTACAAATTTATTTTTAGGGTAAGAAAGGCGAAGAGGTTCTTCTTAAAGATGTGGCCAAGAAAGAAGAAGTAAGATCACATCAAATACATTACATTATTTGTAAATTAAATTCATTTTTCGTTCAATTACATATTTTAAATTAGAGGTGGTAGATTTGATTACAATTGATTTGGTTTATTTCAAAAATTATACCACCTCTTGTCTAAATGCACATTGATCATTATTCTTAAACATTACATATAAAAAAATTATTTCTTTTATAGCTTAAAGAAATTGAGGATGGTAAAGGACCAGAACTCTTGAAATTCAAAGTAAGACACATTATACTTTATTTTCATGTATAACTGCACTTTCATTTTTATATACTGTTGCACTTCATAGTTTAGTTAATATCTTACTTACAGTCCCACATTATATCATAGGTTCAATCTTCTTTTGATATTTGTATTTGCTCTATTATGGTAAAGAATTTAAGAATTAATTTTATTACTGGAAATATTGAAAGAAGAATGTCCCATCTTAATTAAATTTCCTTCTTCAAATATGTTTTTTATAAATAATTTTGCAAAGATTCCTAAAGTTTGCAAGTTTTTGATAAGATTCCAATTTGTTCAGTAAAAGAAGTGGTCTAATGGACATCCCCGCCTTTTCCTGTAGCAAATGGCGTCCATGTGGTTATGAATGCCCATTATACAGTTTATACAGCTGATAAAGCACCACACTGATCCCATGCCATGCATTATATATATATAGTTCAATATATTGTTGCCCTTTAGCAGGCTTAAGAAAATTTTATAGTGGCTATTTATTCCCTGTTGAGAAAGCTTACAGGATAAGCTTCTTGCATCTCCCTACTATGTAGATTGCGTGTGACGGCCTACCGCATATACAGTGTTTAATATGGTAAATTTTCAGTACTGTTAAAAGTTCTTAAAATTTAAAATTGAATAATTTAAAAAAGGAAAGTAGAATATGAGAAATATTTGGGTATGATCCTGCAAATTTATCACAATTAAATATGTCTATGTCTAGCTTATGTCACTGTAAGTAAGAGATAACTAACATTATACATTTATAAATTAATATTTAAGATCATTAAATTGATCTACAAGTTACAACTTATAAAATTGTATTCTGACTTGATCCATCAGCAAAATAATTACTATGAACATGGCAATCAATAATTTTGTATTCAATAATTTTCTTTAAATAACATTTTGCAACTTAATTTTTATGTTGCAATAAATCATTCATTTATACATGGGTTAGAGCTAAAATAAATTACAATTTGCTATGAATAATTTAATATTTGTGACAAATTCCATGTAGATCAGGTACTTACCTCAGGTACAAGATCCAAAACAACATGCAGAGGCATAATTTTAATAATTAAATACAACTAAATTATAATTTTGGTAATTTTATCAATTATTTTCAATATATGAAACTCTTTTAATTACATAGCTTTAATTTACAATTACCTATTCAAATAAAACTATGTCATCAATAACATATAATATTAATTATAATCGATTACTTTTAGAACACAATTCTGATTTNATTTGGACGAATAGTTTTTAAGATAGGGTGGATCCAAAAAGTTAAATGACATGTCAACAGACATGAGACCAAAAGTGTTCCCTGATGCATGAAACTGATTTTTGAACAGAAATATTTAATTTTGGAGACAATAAAATTTTGTTCTTCATAATGATCACAGTCCTCCCGTTAAACTGTTAACCATAAAATCTGTTTTTACTAATCCAACATATTTGATTAAAATTTCAAAAATAAAATGGAGTAAAAGACTAACTCATAAAAAAAAGAATAAATAACAAATACATATAATATTACTGAATAAACAATTCAACAGTTGATTTAGCCAAACCCTTGATTTTTGAAACTTATACTCTTCTAATAAGTTAGCTTATAATTAACGGAAAAAACAAACAAATCATATTTAAAGATACAAGCATCCATGTCCATGTGTGTTACTTAGACATTACACACAGAGTGTGAGTAAATACCATTTGTACAAATAAGACTATCAAGTGACAGCAAGCAACTCTCATACAAGCTAACAAGTACTCTTCTACAAGTAATCAATACCTTACTACTAAAACATTAATAGAAGCAAGCTCATACTGTTATCCCAATTGAATCTGATCTAATGTAAATAAAGTGAAAGTAAATAATACAAATAGTAAAAGAAACTTTTTCTGTATACTTTGGTTTGGAAATTTCCAAGCAAAAACATATCAAGATTTGTTGCAATTAATAAAGAATATAATCTCTCAACTGAAAATGAAAATAATAAATACAACTTTTTTTAACTTTCCTTTGTGGCATTGAGTTTGTAGTCTCTGTGAAAATAATTATAAATATAATTTTAATTTAACTGTATAATATCAATTTAAATTATATTATAATCATTATTAACACTGGGAGTAGTATGAAAACTACCAAAACTTAAAAAACTGTATAATATCTCACATTGATGTGACAACACCGTTCTTAATCTAATTCCACATCTTCTTAGAAAACCAATAAAATCTATATTTATGTCAAAATAATTATTTATAACTATGGTTTTTACTAAGATTATGAAAATAGTAACATGTATTTCTGAAACATGCCTTATAATATGTTTAAACCAACTTAACATGATTGCACCACATTATGTAAAGGCACTTGTATTTTATTGCACATACTTAATAATAATTGTCATCTACAATATCACATTATTAATAATTTATTACGTCATTACAATACTAAGATACTTTTATTCAAGTATAATAATATTCTTTATACGTTGAACAAATTTAATAAAATAAAAAAATAATAATTAAGCTCCTTACATTTTAATGATTTTAATGAGTTTTTTTCAACGTACTTAATAATAAAATATAACTTGTCAACAAAACAAAAATCTACATTATTTTGATAAATTGTGGATGACAATAATTCTCTTTTCCTTTGTGGTTGATTCACTTTATTCTGGTTTATTTGTCTTATTGAGGTTGATACACTTGGTTTATGTTTTCCTCCACTTTTTATTGTGATTTGATACACTTGATTGTCCATAATTTTTTGTGGTATACATTTGATTTTCTACACTTTTGTTGTGGTTGTCTACACTTGGTTATAGCACTTTAAATTAGTTAATTCACCTTTTGTTGAAACATTTTCATTTGCACATATGTGATATTATTAACAACTAAGATAAGGTGCACCCTTTATTAATAAAATAAATATTTTGGAATTCAAACATGCAGTTGGTTAAGCTAACTTGCCACCCAGTTGGAGTTGTCAATACAAATCAGTTTATTAGAGTTTTGACAAGAAATCAAATTAATCTGGATCTAAATTTTAGTAAAATTATTTATTTATTTTACTTAAAAAAGCTCATTGGGTGCATCTCATCTTATCTAAGTTAATCGACCATACAATAAAGACTCTGTAAGAGATGGAAAATATTATTGTATAGTTTATATAAAATGCAATATTATTCTACATTATAATTTTAATACAACACAAAAGAATATTGTGGAATATAAATGGAGTCACTAATTAAATTTTAGCGAAACCAGTTAACTTTATGAAATGCTTTGGTCTCAAAATACCAACTTTTATTTTCTGAATTAATTTAGCATTTGTATTTTGTTCTTTGAAAAAGTTGCTTTCCTTGTTAAATATTTTTTTTTAATTTTTCTTTTGTTTCAAAAACTTTATTCGCCAAAAGTCAAAATAACTTATACTAGTAAATTGTCATTATAAGCGTTAAAGTTCATTGACTTGAGTGGTTTTACGATAAATATTTTACATTTATTGTTCAAGTACCTTTAATATTTATAATAGTATTTAAAACAAAAAAAAAAGAAATTTGGATGAGCGTCTTCTTTACATAATTATTATTTTCTTTGTTTTCAAATTATAATTATGATTTTCCATCTCTCTCTGATCCTTATTATTTATATTTATGTACATATAATCTTTAATGCACTTTACTTCTCACCTGCACATGTGTACATTTAGCACATTGTAAATAACTTTCATTTGTCTATTTCTGTACAATCAAAAAAATTAAACTAATTTAACAAACAAAGAAAACCTTTTACAGATTGAGCGTTGTAAAAATAGGATGTCCCATAAAAATTACATTAATAGTTAGTTGTGAAAATCAATTGATACTGTCATCCTATAATAAATTATACAGGGTGGGCAAAAAACCGCACTTTTTTGAACACTTATAGCTCAGCTTCTGTAATAGATAGAGATATGGGGTTTGTGGCTCAGAAAACTAAATTCTTCTACTTTAAATTTCATATCTATAACTTAAAAAACTATTGGGTGAAAGCCATGCAATGACGGTTTGAAATAGGGTCTTAAAAAGAGTTGTTGTCCAGGTAGTAATCACTGTTTGGTATAATAGTTTTGATAGAATAAATTACCATATGCTGGAGGGGGGGGGGGAGGTCCTTTGTAGGTATGTGGGAGGAGTCCCTTAGTGTTATAACAAACATTGATGACGTGTTAAGCACAATGTTGCCTGAAATTGAGGATCAAATGCCAAATTACTTGTTTATGCAAGATGGTGCCCCACCCCATTGCTCCTTGTAAACAATTCAATACTTGCAAGAGAATTTCCCAGACTTCAGGCAACATTTTGCTTAATGCATCTTCAGTGTTTGTTCTTGTTATCGTGCATGTTCAATGTTCAATACTGAGGGACTCCTCCTACATACCTACAAAGAACCCTCTATCATATGGTAATTTATTCTATCAAATCTCTAATATAACTTTCTATCATAACTTTCACCCAATAGTTTTTAAAGTTATAGATATGAAATTTAAAGTAGAAGAATGTAATTTGCAGACCCTGCAAACCCCATTTATACCTATCTATTACAGAAGTTGAGCTATAAGTGTTCAAAAAAGAGCATTTTTTCCCACCCTGTATATTTTAATGCTGATGCTGATATGAATTTAATTTTAATCAACAATAACCAAAATCTGTAAAAGGTTAAAATAAAAAGTCGGTAAGTCACAATACTATTATTTTTTTTAATACTTAGCACAATTAGGGCCCTTCGCATTTGGCTAGTGAACATCAATTAAATAGATCCATAGGTAAAATATACTTCTTACGTCAACACAATCTGGTTTCATGCAACATCGATCGAGGTGTTATTGATTTTGTTCAACATGTCGTTTAAATGTTGTTACAATTATATTTATAGGAAATCGAGGCTGCAGAAGAATCGTTACCTGAACCAACTATCATACAAGAAGTAAGACAATTAAGAACTTTACATATTTTAAAGATTGATTTGATATATTTATGGTACTATAATACTTACAAATAAATTTAGAAACATTACATTTATTATTCATTTGTTTTACTCTTAATGTAAAACCATGAAAACAATATAATTATTTTTTATGTATATTTTCGTAAGGCTCTTTGTCCTTCTATTAACATTTACTGTCATTACAGAGATTTATCAATGTACAGACGGAATATATGGCTTTCTTGAAAGTATTTGGTTTAGATCACTAAAATATCTATTATAACAAATAACAAAATAAGATAAAAACGGTTTAAGTTAATAAACATAACGTTTAGGCATTGCAACTGATTTAGAATAGTTATCAAAGAAACAGTTTCTTTATCAACTTACATAAATAACTTTATTTTTTTAAATAGTATAAAAGTTTAAAAAAAAGAAATTTGTAAGATAACTAATTACTTGACTTACCTCCACCAATAATAATTATCTATTTTCCATATCATGAAATTCAGCTTATATAATAATATTGATATTAGGACTAATATTGCTGATTCTAAGTACAAATCTACTGCTGCATACTTCTTTTACAATTTCTAAATACTGTCCTTGATTACATTTATTAGGTATTACTATTTAATACTTCTTATTACAATTAAACTATTTCTCTCAGTAGTACTGACATCTCTAAATACTGCTTTTACTTAATCTAAATAATGTTATCTCTGATGATTTACTTCTGTACATTCTCATTCAACATTCAAATACTTAAATCCAAAAAAGTAAAACTTCTAGATACTGTTAACCCGTGGTTACTTCTCATGATATTCTTACTTACATTTAAATATTCCTCTCATAAAACCAAAACTACAGAAAATTTCTTAATTTTTCTAAATACTCTTATCTTTATGAAAAAAATATTTTTACTCACTATATATTACCAGATATCGCAAAAATCGAAATGTTTAAATTCTGTGATGTCTCTCTTTATACAAATATAAAAGAACTACTACTACTGAAGTTCCTTTTTACTGCTTAAAACTTTCATCCAAACTTCTATTTTTTGATTATTTAATCAACATACTATTTTATACTTAGAAATAAAAACTTTTAAATACTGTCTCTTTATTCGACTTAAATTTGTGGCGTGTGGGAGTAAAATGTAGTGTAGCAGGCCGGGAGGTCTCGTGAAAATTTTAGAAAAATAAGGTGCAAATGATCAATTTTAATGCTATTTAAATGCAGTTGTACTACATCTTATTAAGCGACGATACTCAAAGCAAAGAAAACAGTGCTGTGTAAGTATCAGTATTAATGTAGTGAGATGTGAGACTGACTGACACCCATAGCATAGGAAGAGTGGAGCGCAGATGTCTGAATTCGGGCACACTCGGATTTACTCGACTATCTTTGTTATTGGAAGAAACTCGCATCGGTTTCCTGCTTATTTAGACGGCAACCCTTCCCTTTCTCCGTCTCCGAGGTTAGGTTGCGTGCGCAGCCTTTAAACCCATGCTGTTCCAGTTCCGAGATATTTTGAGTGATCGTTACCTGCGGACAGTGAGCTTTTTAAATGGAAATTCTTTTAATTACAAGAATCGTGTTTCATGTTTGCTGTAATTTATATGTGAACAAATTAATTTGATGAACGTGAAAATTATGTATAGACACTTGAGAAGTAGAAAAATCAATATTTCAAAATATTGACGGACAGAGAGGATATAATAGAAAAATCAGGATTTTAAATACTTTACTGCAATTCTCATAAATGTCTCAGGGAAAATAAGTAAATTATAAATATGTTTTAACATTTATAATAATTAAAGACAGTATAAATCTTAGCCTGTTATTTGCTTTTGTCGTCCTTTTTAAAAAATAAAGTTTCCTTAAAAATCAATATAATTTAAAAATAATTCCCATGAATATTTGAATTTGAATGGTACCTTACCTGTCGAGTGTGGAAAGTAGCATTTTGCATGCAAGTGTGGTGTTTGCACCCGAGCGAGAGCGAGGGTAGTAAAACCACACGAGCAATGCAAAATGTTGTTTTCGCACGAGTTGCGTACCGTATTTTATCTATGATTGTTAGATTTTAATAAAAAATACAGAATAAAGTAATAAACTTATTAACTCGCTAATCGTGCGTGAATGTGAAGAATTCTTCTTTTTTACCGCCCTAGGGAGGAAAGAAAGGAATTCTTCAGAATTATTAATAATTAATTATAGAATTATTAATTACCTTTTAGAGACTGCAAGTACGTAAAGAATCAATTTCTTCGCATCTAAATAGAGATGCAATGTTTGTATTTCATAACAATCGTAGATAAAATAGATTATTAACACTACTGCCTATTGTTAAGAATCCAAAAGTAATTATAAATAGAATTTTACCTTTTGGTCATAATGCACCATGAAATATTATTTTTAGGCAAAGATGCTAGAAAACAAAATTTTGAGAAACCTTGATTAAGTACTCAACTCTTAGTTATCCCAATTCAATTTAAAGTCATAGATTTAAATGTTATATTTATTTAGATGAAGAAAAAATAAATTTTATATTTATAACATTTATATGTAGTCCTAGTAGTAGAACAGGGTACCACTTGTTGGTGGGACCTACTAATTTGTCCATTTAGTTAGGCCATTTTTATTGCATATTAATATTACTTAATTAAATATAAATTGATTAGACTATTAATTAAATTTCAATTCAATCATAGAAAAAAATTGTAATTAATAGAAGAGTAATTTAATTTTTTAGGGAAACAAACCAGAATAAGCTAGGCGCGAATCACTGAAAAATCAGAATTAAGAAAATTATTACTCCGTTTGAATAATGAATTTAAATTTATTTTAAGATATTCTAATTATAAAATAAAAAAAACTTTAAAATATTTGTCTTTTATCGGACAAAAAATAAGAGGCTAAGTTTCAGTTGCTTAAAAAACCTGTAGTTAAATATGAAATATTCTGCTTAAACGATGCTTTGGAATAAACTGGAATTATTTATAATATTATCAATAATTATATATCATATTTTATTTTAATGGGAGTCGCTCTCCTTATGAAAAGTCAAATGATAATATAATCAAAACTAAGCTCAAACCTTTGTCTTCTTTTATAGGAAAAGAAACCTGAAGAAGCTAGGCGTCAGTCTCTTAAAAAACCTGAAGTAAGATATTGATTAGTCACGCTTAAACAAAGCTTTTTTAAGATTCTTACTTTTTAAATAAAAACCGGTAGTTTTTGGTTCTTTTTATCTTAAAAAAAATAAAGGAGTGGAACACTTCAATAAATCCTTAATTATTTTCTTCTTTTATAGGAACAGAAACCTGAAGAAGCTAGGCGTCAATCTCTTAAAAAACCTGAAGTAAGATATTGATAATGACAAGTCTGCTTGATTAATTTGAAAGCTTTCAAAATTATTAGAATATTTCTGCAAAATATTGTACCTTAAAGATGGTTTATTAATTTAAAAATAATTATATATACCCTATAGAAACACAATTATCCTAATTATTTAATTTTTTATAGGAAAAGAAACCTGAAGAACTTAGGCGTCAATCTCTTAAAAAACCAGAAGTAAGATTAACTTTTATTAGCATAGGAATTTACAGGGTCAGCTTAATTGAAATTTAACATTAAGTTTATAGGAAGTTTCGTTAATTTTTAATGAATTTATTTATAAAAATCAATTTTAAAATAATGGATTTATTATAGTAATATTGAAATCTCTTGTCAATCCCAGTATGTTGGCGGGTTTCACCTTGTATTATTTGTAAACGAAAATCCATCCTTTATTTATGGAGGGATTTTACCTATCGAAAGCACCTAAGACACAAGCACACCTGGTTTTCATTATAGTTAACCCCCTCTCCCCCTTTTTTGAAGAATTGCTTACTTTAAGCAGTTGAGCTAAAAATTGTGGAGGACTTAGTGCCTATAAATCTATTGTGTGTGTTAAGAAAACCACATATTATTATGCAAGATTCGATAATTTGTTCTGATTCTACACCTTTCTCAGCTTACCTGACCTTTGTTTCTATAATTAGAAGTGATTTATCCAAAAAAAAAAATAATAAAAATAAAAAACAGTCTTTGCTTGAAAACCTTGCATATTTATGTTTTTTAACTGCATAAATTAAGAAAAACCACTAATGATTTGTTAAGCTGACCCAACTTAGTTCGCTTTTACAAAATAAATATGAGTTTTTATATTATTCAAATATATCTTGATTTTTATATTTTAATCATGATAGTCATCATTATCTTAAAAATTATCATTGTATTTATTTTTAGGAAAAGAAATCTGAGGAGGTTAAGCATGAACCACTCAAAAAACCAGAAGTAAGGCATTACTATTTTAGAATTACATTACGACTTTTCTTAGATAATGCTTCCTATAAGTTTAGCTTTTTCGAACAAGATAAAAATATTTAAGTTAGAAAACAATTATATAAAGTCTGTACTTTTATTTTTATAGGAAAAGAAACCAGAAGAGCCTAAGCGCGAACCGGTCAAAAAACCAGAAGTAAGGCATTACTATTTTAGAATTACATTACGACTTTTCTTAGATAATGCTTCCTATAAATTTAGCTTTTTCGAACAAGATAAAAAATTTTAAGTTAGAAAACAAGAATATAAAGTCTGTACTTTTATTTTTATAGGAAAAGAAACCTGAAGAGCCTAAGCGTGAACCAGCTAAAAAACCAGAAGTAAGATAAGATATTAAAAATAAAAACGCTTTAGCACTGATTTTCCGCTTTAAACAAATTATGCTTTTTTTATTTATAAATATTATTCATTAGGAGTATTAAGGATGTACAGGGTTCCTATACAATTTTTTAAATTTCTCTTAAGCCCCCCATCGACGACCCAACATGTTGGCCCAACCTCTACCTGACCTCCAACCCAACATGTTGGGTGTTCACCATCCACGACCCAACATGTTGGAAGTTGGGTTGGAGTTGGAGGGTGCTGTCGAGCCCAACAAATCAGTCCAGCATGTGGCACCCTGTTTGATAGTTGATGGGGGGCTTTAGAACCAACTAAAAAACCTGAAGTGAGTTATCATTTGGAAACGAGTTTCAGCTTTGAAAGTGAATAAAGCGAGTGTTGAAGTGTTAACCAGTAAATAATTTTTTAGCTTTGAAAATGCTTAGAGTAAAAATATATGAAAGGAGTTTTGAGGAGTAGTTCAGTAAAAGATTTTTTAGCTTTCGGAAAAAGCTATGAGTAATAAATTGAGAGTGGTTTTTTTGGCTTAAAAAAAAAAAACCTTTAAGCCTAATAAGTAAATAAAATTATTTAAAAAAAAATAAAATAAGAATTATTATTGGCTTGTATTAGGAAAAGTGGAATAATGAATGATTCCTTTCCCCCCTGAAAAAGCTTTAAGCCTAATCGAGTGTAAAATAGTGAAACTTTATATAATATTATTAAATAAGCTTTAAAAGTTTGGCTTCTGATTATGAATTTATTATTTTGATTCGCTCTTAGAATATTATTAAATATGTAAAACAATTTAAAAAACAAGTTGTAGTTGGATAAACTTTGTTTATTATGTTTCTGAATTCATTCATCGTTAAATTCATAAAAATCGTTAAAATCATGTTCATGATTTTTTTATTTTCTGATATAATTAAAAATAAAAAAAATGTATTATATTCTAAGAGCGAAGTCTCAGGAAATTATTTTAGAATTAATCACTGTTATAAATTTGCTTATTATTACTATGTACTATTAACATTTTTCAGGAAGAGATCATCATATTTATTTTATAGATTACATTTCTTTTAGTGTTGCAGTTTTAACTATTCTAGCGTGTTATTTTAATTAGCATGTTTAGTAACTGACCGAATCAGTTAAATGGAAACTTAATATAGATTCGTTTTCTAAACTTGGTTTGTTTTATTATTTCCAGGTTGAGGAGAAGGTCAGGAAGGAATCTCTGCTTAAAGCTGAGGTATGAATTACAATATTTATTTAATTTTCTGCATTTTACAATAATTATTATTAAGATGATTGAGAGATTAAATTCATTAACAATGTTGAAATTAGTAAATTGTTGCTTGTAGTTTTCAATTCTTGATTAGTTGGTTCTATTAAGTGCTTAAAAGGATCAGTGTACCGCTTCTGCGGTACATTGTACCACCAAACGTTTGAAGTGGCTGGCTAGAACTCTGCTGGAACTCTCTACTACAGGGCTAGTAAGAAGGGCCTCAATAAGGCCTAATTGATTGATCCAAACAAGTCATTTGTCCTACGTGTCCAGTACTAGTACTACAGTTTTCACCAAACTAGAATTAGTGCATTGACAGCACGGGAAATTGAGTGACACACAGATTGGCCAACCTCTCCTAGGGAAAAAATAAAGCTACTAGGTCTGTACTAAATTTTAACTTGCAACTTATTACTAAATTCATTGTTTACACGCATTAAGTTACTAAAAATTTAGTTAAAATTTAGTTAACCACTTAACAACTTAATACGTGTAAATCGGCCTTGAGGGAAAAAACATTTATCTTTGCCTAGTTGGCCCGACCTTTTGTCCGGGAAAATCTCAAGCTCTCATTGGCTCCCCACCCCATCTGCTAGTTTTCCCCGCGCTGACAACGCACTGATTCTAGTTTGGTGAAGACTGTAAGACCTACTAATACTAGCTACACATTTTTACCAAGTTTCTTTATTTTCAATTCTTCGGAAGCTATTGGTCTATACCTTACCATTCTTATCAATAAAAAATCAATGTTCTCAACATTGATTAATAACTAATGACCTAATTACTCAAGAATAATTAAAAACTTCTTAATAAGATGATTATTAAGAAGATTTATTGTAATTTTTACATTACAGTAAAGTCTAGTGGCCTCCAACAAATTATTATCATTCTTGTTATCAGTAGCACTGCATTATTTATTATCTTATTTACTTCTTATTTGTAAAAACTTGATTAAACAGTGGTAACTTACTAGCTAAAGCACACTATCGGCTTTTCAATCTCGTTTAAAGAGGGATAATTAACTTAATTAAGTTTTGTTGGTCCCTAAATCCTATTCATGGGTTGGATGCTTTTTATTTAACACTTCCTAAGGAGTGTCTGTATTGACATATGGACACGTGCAGTCCATTCTTTGATAAACTTGGGATGTTTTTCAATCTCTGTTATAGACTTGATATCCAACTCTTAATCATTATTCACTAGCCGAGGAAATTTATCAATTTTAATGCATTTCTAGATTTAATCATGCATTATTTTTCACTTATAATGTATTGTGATCCAATTAATAATTGATGCAGGTGCCGAAAATCGAAGCTCCTGCCGATGCTCCTAAAATTGAGGTTGTACGGGAGAGGACTCCCGTGGGAGATTCCAGCCGGAAGAGTTCCCTTATTCCTGGATCTGGTCCTCCAAGTAGGCGAGGATCTCTCATTCCTCCTGAAGAAAAGGGACGAAGGCCAAGTCTCATCATTACCGAAGATGTATGTATTTTTGTATTTTCTTGTCTTTTAATTCCCTTTAATTATCCCTGAGTATCTTAGTGACAGGAAAAAGGGAATTTATATGTACTGGCAAATATATTATTTAAAACATAGAACGTCACCATTCTACAAAATGTTAATTTGAGCAGAATTTTACTATTACCCTGCAAGTTCTGTTTTTAAAGGTTACATAATAATGCACCAAGTTGAAATTGCTTATTTTTTTTTTTAATCTTTTCTCACTTTATATTCAATCCTTTGTTTAAAAGTGATTTGAGCTAAACCTAATTTTTTTTTAGTTTGTAAAATATAATAAGAATCCGACAGCTAAGTCATAGCAGATTTATAGTCGCCTATTAAATTTAGGATAAGGAAACACCAAATATTAGAGATATTCACTTCACTAATAACTCCTACCAGTGGGGAACAAATTGAACATTATCAACTTGATTTTAAAAAGTTGAACTGATAAATATTATGCTTACTGAAAATAAATTAATGGCTAACTATAATAGTTTTGCAAGATGATAGAAGTGAATTTTAATGGGATAAAAAATATTCAAAAAGTAAATTATTTACATTTGAGCGACAAACAATGAAAACTAATTGTTTTTTGTACCCAGTGCAATAAATAAGTTTGTTTTTTTTCTCCAGAAAGCCACTGTTATTTTATTGCATATGACAAGTAATTTTAATTAAGATTTTGATTTGTTAAATAAAAAGTACATCTATTCAAACCCAAACTAAAATACAATAATATACATAAAACGATATTACACAAGTTCAAAAGAAGCGGAGAGAGTAGAGAATGGACACAAAGCTAGAAAACTGACATTTATTTTAGTACAAATAAAATATTCACTTGGCTTAGGGTGCCACTATCAACCAATGGCACCACTGGATTACCAGAAATATGCGCTATGTACAAAATATAATCAACACCGAGTATGTCTGTTCATAAATGACATTAGTTTGCAGTTAAGGAAAATTAGGCGTAGCTCAAATATTTGAAGTAATTTTATTGCATTCGATACTAATGGTGATTTTATTTTTATTAACCTAAAATAAAATTTGAAAGTTTAAGCCCTACTTGCTCACTATCCTCATTCAGTAGAGATGAGTTGAGATTTATTTAACAAATCCTACACTTGAGAGATTGGGCCTGGATCTTTGACAAATCAAGTTTAGCATCTAAAATTTTCTACGTTCATCTAATTAATGTTACAACTTTAATTATGAAATTTAATTTTTGGTTACATAAAAATTGTTGAACAAGCCCCATCTCCCATCTGACGGATTATTCCTGCAATTTAGGAATACTTCACTGTATATTTCAAAGTAAGGAACAAATAAAATAATCTTACTTTATCTGCATGCATTAAATTGACTGCTATTTTACCCATTTGTATATTACTACTGCAAAGAAAGAGCTATCAATATTGTAATTATTTTTTGGGTTTACAAAGGCTCTTAAGATTATTATATACATTACAGTATTAGGATTTCTTAAGTTATTTTGAAGCTTAAGGCTTTTTTTATAGCTGCTGTAAATATATTTAAAACAAGAAAAAAAAACTTAAAAAAATTCCTACATGAATCTAATCATTACATACAAAAGCTAAAATATTAGTATTATTAGTAGTTAAGCTTAATTGTTAACATTGGACTGGCTACATATCAGCTTAGTTTTTAGTTTTATTTTTTTGTTTACTGTCTGAATTTTCTTACTATACTTATGAAAAAATGAAAATAAAAGACTTCTGTGGTTTTAATTGTTAAAAAAAGTATGCTATTGATTTATTGTATATTATGCTGTCACTTGTGTGTGTTGTTATTATTAAAAACACAAAACAATGATAATTTAGTAAGTATATTTTTTTTATTTTCTTTTTAGTTATGGTGAAATTGTCAACTAATAAAATATCTTATTCGTTTTTTTTTTTCAAACAAAATTATTTATAAATAGAAAAAATCAATAATTTTAAACAACTGCATACAACAATTCAAAGTAAGATATTATTAAAACGCTGGGGGTTGATAAATAAAATAAAACAAGCTTTACACTTACAGATGCACTGTAAAGGGCCAACCAATTAAATAGAATCTGGACTTTAGGCCTGGGTATTAGAAAATAGATAGAAGTGTAGTTAGGAGAGCATGTTTCCGGAAACGTGGTCCGTCGTCAACGTGTTAAATAAACAAAAAAGCTTTTCATTTTTAATTGAAATCAAATTATAATTATTATTAACACTGGGAGAAAGACAGAGAAAAATAGACTCCAGCGCCGGGACTTGAACCACAGGCCTCCTCCATTTCCAGTATAGACGCTCTAACCAACTAAAATACGCAGGAGAATGATTTTTCTCTTCCGTGTCTGTCTCCCAGTGTTAATAATAATTATAATTTGATTA
>KZ651045.1:1396331-1435574 GCA_001010745.2 Gerris buenoi
TAGTCGTTTCCCCGAAAATTATATAAAAAAATTCAACGATTTCGACTTGACTTTGATCACAATAAACGAAATATTGATAACAATAAGCGGATATTTTTTAATGTATTGGTATTGGGTGGGGCCGTTCCAAGCTATTTTGATCACACTAAGCGGTTGATAACATTAACCGTGATCGCATTAAGCGGTGACTACTGTAATTATTACAGTAAACTAAATTACATTATTCTTTTAAAATATAAAAGTATAAAGATAGGTAAAAATGTTCCCCACTGTTTGATCATACATTGATCCCTAGGTTTAGTCCTATTAAATACTGTTTGATGAAGCCCATATTTATTTATCTGTTTCTTCTTTAATAATAAGTAATATTAATGATTTGAATTTCCAGGCAGGAATTGCCATTAATTTTAACTTTCATAATGAAATAAATGGTTTCCTTATAATTTGACATGTAAACATTATCTTTGTTTTACTGGAAATTTTGATCTGGTTGTAGTAGCTTTTACTTTTTTACGTATTTACGTTCATTATAAACCAGGTAGTTAGAGCGAGCAAAGACATTCATGGAATTTTTCAGAACAGAGACACACTTTTATGGATATGAGCAATATTTAATACAATTCTCAACTCATTTTAACTTAGGAATATATACTCAAAAGCATTTTTGATAAGTATTAAATTATTTTTACTACTAAATTTAGTCCTACGTCCTACGTAAATCTATTTAAACATTTTAAGCCATTTAAAAGGCATAAGAAATTTTTTCTTTTTAATGTTAAACCTTTTAAGATCATACATTTTTTAAATGAAATTAAATTTGAGAAACTTTTAAAATTAAAATGTAGATTTTCGGCGCATTATTTTATCTCTATACAGTTTAAGGTTTGTAAAAATTAACTGCCCGAAAAGTGATGGTATATTCCCTTATCCACTCCTCAACTTATTAATTTTTTAAACATCAATTCTTAAAAGTTTTAATTTTAAATAAACACTGCGGCCATAATCAAGCACACTATATATTCATATGACAACTATGTGTTTGGGATAACGTTACGGCTGTGCCTATTTCAGTCTGCCTTCACTGTGGCCATCACCTGCTTTCCTCAAGCTAAAGTATTATGAGCCTGTTTTTGGTGACTGAACTTGATTCAGAACCAGCATACAGTTTTATATATACTTTTTTATCTTGAAAAAATAAGGAAGGTCCCTTTCATGAACCAACAATACTTTGTTTTACTTGCATAGCCTTACTAAACTTGATACAGAATCCAACAATTTACAACATATCAAAATATCATTATAATATGTCTTTGCTCAGTATGCTTTTAGTCCATATCAGCTTAAGTGTAGTGAAAAAAAAATTATGTACTTATTTTTTATGTAATATAAGCATATATTTGTAGACAATTTATTTTGAGTAAGCTTTGTAGTAAGTAGGTAGTAGTATTATAACATTTTTTCCTCTTTTTGTCTTAGTTTTTACTTTTTTTGTTTTAATTAATAATTGCGTAATTCTGTTTTTGGCTTTAATTGCATTTTAGGAAAATAGGAAATTACGACCAGGAGAAGTAGTTGAAGAGAAAAAGGTGAGACAAGTGGGATTATCTTACCGGTTGGTGCCAACATTAACATATAACAATGTTTTTTTTAATTATACTTGTCAGATTGCTGTCAACTAGCAAGTAATAGTTCTCTAGCGGAACACTTGTCTACTTGTCTTGTTATCCTGCTAATGCCAATTACTCATGTTTTGATCCAGCCAAGCTAATACTACCAAATCTGTGTATTGTCTATGACCCAGTCTATTATCACTTGTCTTATCTGTGACCCTGTCTATTATTCCATTATTATTTTTTAAATGTCTCATGTGACGTCTTATCCTTATTCCTTAATAACAATGTATTCTTTGTATAATTCTTATTTTCTCAGGCTGGAAAACTGCGACCGGGAGAATTTTTAGACCCAAAACAGGTGAGATTTAACATTCGGACCGATTCCGATAATTTCATTTATTATTTTTGTGTGCTAATATTTTAGTTATTAAGCCATTTCCTACTAATTTTTAAATGTTTATAGTCTTCCTTTTATTTTTATTTTTTTTAATTGGAGTAACACATGAATTTAATTAAGTGAGTTGATGTGAAGATGCAATGTGATTATGAACTGAGATAAAATCTTTTTTTTTTTTTTTTTTTTATTGAGAATTAAAAATTCAGATTGTATTGAAAAAGTTTTTATCTACCTTCTTTTAATGACCAGATTAATAGCAAAAGGTTTGATTAATCTCAAGTAGGCATGCCTCAATTAACTGAACAGCTTCTCTGAGTTCATTTAAATGTTTTGAACTCTGTATATAAATTAAAGTTTACAGTTTCATAATTTTAAAAGCATGTTTAAGCTCCCCTAAGGTCTCTACAGGTTATCCTAAACCTATACTACTGTAAATCAGTGAAACCTTACAATCTAGAAAACCTTTGCAATTGTATTTATTAGATTTAATATCTCACAAATTAAAACGGCCAGCCTGTCAAGGACAGGTTTCAGTCCGCCGCAGACAGATTAATAGTTAAATATTCCCAAGACCCAGTCAAACAGAAATAATCAAGAAGATAAGAAGATACTTTGCTCAATAACTCTACAACTATAAAAGATAATAATATTTCGAAAGAGGAGTAATTTTGAAAATCCCCTATTTGTTTGATCAAGCCTTTTTTTTTTTTAAAAAAAAAAAAAGTTTTAAATTCTTAAAAGTTTGATCTGCCATAACTTTTCAATGGCGATAAAATAAACTTTTTTATATAAAAAGTTGGCGCATTCAATAAGCTTTAAAACGCGTAATATAATTATGGTTAATAAACTTCTTCTTCAGTCCGCTTTCTATGTGACTACGGCCGCTCCCTCACTTGTCGGTACTGTATCGGTGCGGTATCGGTAAGCAAGTATGCCGATGCGGTAAGATTCTTTACCGAGCGCCTATATCTTAATTGAGTCCCCCCTGAGTACTTTACCGCTTCTGTTTTTACTGCTTGTTCTTACCGTACCAGTCTTGAGTTTATTTTCAAACCTTTTCTAAGGTCAATAAATTGGGAGATACACAGTCTGTGCTATTGACATTTTTGACTAAAAGCTTTAGAAATCTCTATCTAAAGAACAGAAAGTCTGTAGAACATGTAATATAAATTAAATCTGATATTGGAAGTTGAAGTAAATAAAATTTAAATGGTACTTGTTAGAAATTATTCTTGTAAAATTCCTTTTAAAAAAGTTATCTGAATTGCTAGATCATATCGAGTTCATAATCATAGGATAAATAGAATAATAAAACCACTTATATTTATTAACTAAATATTTAAAAAAATAAGCCGTTATGAAACTGCTGTTTGTGACTTCGATGGTTAAAATACTATTTTTAATTTTTAAAAAATAGACCACAACTAAAGTGATTATTAAATACCTCACTTAGATGGTGGAGTGCATTTTAAGAAATGTTTCTTGTTTGTAAGAGTTTGTTTACTATTATTATTATTATTAAAATTATTATTTTACACCCAAAAACATGGCATTTGAATGGTAGGAGCCATGTGTGTTAACATCAGCGGGATGGTTCTTAATCATATTCTTAATAATACTCTTATTAATATTAATCATAAATTATTTGGTAAATACTTAGATCATATATTTGTTATTGTACGAAACTGAAATAGAACCCTTAATGAATTTCTTGAATAACTTCCATCCTAGACTTAACTTAACTGTAGAAAAAGTAATAAGTAATTGGCTTAACTACTTAGGTATAACAATTATCAAAAAGTACAATGGATTTATTTCCATAGAATGGAACGGAAAATAAATTAAAAATAAAAGGTTTATTAACTTCAGGTCTAATCATCGACACAGGATAGAACGACGCTTGTTCCTAATTCTGACTTCAGCCTATAATATTATCACTATTTAAGGATCCTCACAATAGCCAGTAACAATTTAAGAAAAAAAACACACAGCCTCATTAATTTATTGCTGTATTAATTATCTTATATTTGTGGATAAAATCATCTTTACTTTTTAAGGGAGACATGTATCGATATTTCCTTCATTTGGTTCATTTTGCTTGTCCATCATTATTTATTCACTTTCTAATGTAGGAATGAAATTAATATTCAGTCTAGATAACATAATCAAATCAGAGCAAAGAATTGTTCAAATTTTTGTTTTGAAAAGAAATGGTGGAATTAAAATAACGCTGTATGTATTATTATTTGACTTCAAATTATCTTCTTAATGATAATTTGCATTCCTTTGTCATCTAAAGATTTTTTGTCACAATTTTGTTACTTCAAGTTTATCCTTAATCAAGTCCCTTAAGACGATTTAAACAGATATTCCTTATTGTCAAATCAGGAGAGATGGTTGCATATTGTTATAATACTTTGAACAAAGAGGCACCATTTATAATAATTAACAAATATAAAAATAGGGGGTGATACCTTTTCAGGAGACCTGACATCCCAATGTCTTAATAGTTCCTCAAGGAAAAGTGCTGTAATTTTCCCTATAAACAGCCCTCAAAATTATATAGCTAGATAGATAAAATTGAGAGTGTCATTACTCTAACATTTTAACCACTTGACTTTATCCAATTTTGTCCAAATATACTTTAAAGAGTTGGTAATTTATAAAAGATTCTCATTTTTATTTAATTTAAGCGTCTTAAGTTAATCTTCCTAAAGGTCATATTTATTGCCTACTTTAAATATTTAATATTAGTTTATGCTGCACAAATAAAACAAAAATTTGAATTTTAAGTTATAAAAAACCCTTTCTCCCCGTCCCCCATAAGGAATAAGGAGAATTCGACCTCATTTCCATTTTCTCACCCTTAGGTAGATATTATTATGATAAATTTAAATTTTATTAACTGAAACGTGTCACTAATTTTTGAAACAGCCGATAAGAGGGGTGGTTCGACCTGGGAACAAAGATGAAGACAAAAAGACAACTCAGGTTAGACCTAGTGAAGAATTTCAGCTTCTCTATATGTGGAATATTTCTGTAAACGTAGATAAAACTAACTCCATCACGTTTGTACATAAGATACACTTTAGTTATTTTCTTTCAAGTAATTTTCTTGTCACGGAATTTAATTTTTTGTGTTTTTTATCTTTTTCCACGTTGTAGAATTTATCTACGTGTAGCTTGTTATATTAGGCGTATTTTTTTGTTATTTGTTTCTTTCTATAGTTGTTTTATTATTGAAATCAGTTTGTGCTTTTACTTTCTTTAGATTCTGTGTGTGCTCAAAAATTGAGTAGTGTATATAAATATTAAAGTTCAAAGAACAAAAAAATAAAATAGCCAAAATTTACATAAATTTAAATAATTATGAAAGATTATTCATAATCTTATGTTGGCACAAAATAATTTTTAAAATATATTTTGGGTTTATTTTATTAGGAGGCTTCATAAAATAATTTGTCTGTTAATCATTGAAAAGTGGCCAAGTAACTTGTTCATTAATCAGATATTTACTTTATCAAATAATAAAAAAAAAATGTAAATTACAAGAATTCAATAAACGTCTTAATTACTGGGGTCCAAGGGAGGGCCCAAAAACTTCCTTCTAGAGGATAAGATTTAATTATTATCTTTGATTAATGCAAGAGCAATGCAAAATATTAAATTGTTCAAAATGTAAATAAGTAGAACAGTCTAAATATTCATACTTGGTTTAAAACATCCGAATTAGCAGTCAAAAACAACTTGAGGTACTTAAAGTTAGATTAAGAGCTTTTGGCCACTGATATTGTTAGTTTTTTTTAATAGAAAGGGCAAAGCCAACTTCCTAAATTCTTAAGCCTTTGTAACGTTAATTATTTGCCTTTAATCTTTTTTTTATGTTTTGTCACATGGGCAGACACAGAGTAAATAACCATAATCTGTAATACAGCAGCCCGTGGGGGCTTAGGCCTGTCATGAGGCTTATACAACTCTATAATGAGTGATTAGCGGTTGGGGTGTAGTTCGATCAGCTGTATAAACCATATAATTTTTCATTCATAACTGAAACAACACCTCTTAACTGCCCATTTATATTGCTACGCTGGGTCAAAAATGGTTGTGGGCCCCCTTGCCGGAGTCTTGCATCAACATTTTAACCTTCAATTTTCAAATATGTATCACAATGAGCTATCAGGGTCCCCCTTATTTGGGCAAACACAAGCTATCTAGATTTTTAAACCTTCATTCGCAGACTCTTAGTATCCATATTATTATAATTTAGAGATTTGTTTAGCATTTTTTGAGGCAATAACAATAGCTTAATTATTTCTACATAAATATTTAGGCCTAAGCTCTTGAAAGTTATAGATTATTTACGCTTTATAACCTTGTAGCTTTTGGTCTTAGTAGTGGCTTGAGTCAATCGTGAGAAGTTAGCTTTGCCTTTGTAGGAGAACCTTCTTGGTGTGGTTGCTACTTATAAAATATATCAAGTGCAAATTAGAGTTTTATATAGTTTTTATATCTCTAAAGAGAAGGAATTGAATAGTTTATTGTACAACCAAACAATAATTGTATATAACCTGTCTCTACGAAAGAGTTGTTTTAATTCTATTAGTTGTGTTGAGTGATTGTAAATTCTCTCTTTTCGTTTATTTTTTGTTTCTTCTTCTTCTTTCTTCCTTTCTTATATTTGTGTAAAAAAATTGTCTTTCATAACTCTAAGAAATATTTATTGTGAAATATGTAGGTTATTTCTGATGTAGCTACTGTGATTTTTTTGGAAGAATATAAAAAAGTGTAGTATTATTTAGTTACTCAACTTTTTCGCTTATACAGAAGCACGTTGCTGGATAAATAAGCTTATTTTTATGAGTGCATATGTTATTATTGTAGTTTAAAAAAATGATTGTATTATTTTTCCCGAGACAAATATTGCACTTTCCAACATATGCAACGGAAATGGAAAAAGGTGTCTATGTTATGGTATTATTTTCTTTTTTTCTTAAATTTATTTTTATATTGTATGTGTTTTTTTTATGTTTTTTGTTTCACTATCCATTCCTCTTGTGTCTTTGTGGGTGTTATGTCAATTTCTTTGCCATCTTTTGTTGTTTTTATCTTTTTTTTATGTATATGTTATTCTCTCATGTATATATAACCTGTAGATATGTAATGTGTTGTTGAAATATGGAAGTTATTACTTATAATTTTTGAAGAATAGTTATTCAGAGCAGTGCAATAACTGCTGGTATACGATGTTATTTATTAAATGGCTGAATCAGTTAAATAATGAAGTTTTAATTTTAAACACTCCAGTGTAGGGGAATTATAGCAAATCAATACTAAAATTATACATGATTTTTTTTTAATTTTGTTAAACTTGCCCTAAGATAAACATGAACTTTAGAATTATTTATTTGCCGTCTGTTCAAAAAGGCAATTGCTTGGCTGGGGGTAGGGATAGCTTTCCTGTTATATCTAATCTAATTTTTTACATTTTTAATTTTATCTGTAGGGAACTTGGACAAAGTTTCCCCCATGAATAAAGTTAGCCCAGTTACTCTTCCATTGTTTAAAATAAACTAAGTTCTATTTCATGATTTTCATCTCTCGACTTATGACCATTATGTTCTGCTTGAATACTATGCTTTCATACCAAAAAGTATTTCCCTTAGGGCTTTGTAAATAAAAGCAGGTTCATCCTGTACTTTAAAATAGCCTTAAAAAATCGGCTTTTTAAGCCTAAAAAAAATTAGCCATATTCAACTCATATTGTTTGTAATTTCCAAGAGTTGCCCGTGAAAATGACAAATAATAAAACATGACTCATTTTTTCAAGCTTCAAGAGCTTATTGCGATTCAAAATTGCTCTTTTGGTTGGGCCTAAAGCGCCTATTATGAGGCAAAATAAGGAGAAAACTTGTTTAAATAAAATTTTATGTGTGATTTTTACATGAATTTACAATGCCTTTTAAGTTGACCCATATTAGTTTGTAAAATGAACAGAAAAATTACAAATAGCCCATGTCCATCATAATGGCCCAGTTCAATCCATGCCTACTATGCTTAAAAAAATGCGTTGATTAATAATAAATCTGCTTTCAACGTGTTTTCTCAATAATCAAAATATGAAACACTTCAATAATATTGATTTATTTTAACCTGGAACAATTAGCATGAGCTGTAGAGGTTAACAAAAGAGCATGTCTATGAAAATTATATTTTGAATCTAAAATTACAAAATAGCAACCTAAAAAATAGCTTTGTATACTTCCGTGAAGGTAAAAAACACATTCTTTAAGTCCAAAAGGAAATCTTTAAATATGAATGAAGAGTGAATAATCTGATTCAGTCTTTGTCTGAAATTTTGTACACTGTTCTTTCTGATTATAATCATACAAGACAGATACAGTAACATTAAAATTAGTGAAATCATAGGTTTAGGCTGACGGAGGAACCTTTCATTTCATTTTTAATTAAATAAAAATACCATTTAATAGTAATGAGGATTGTTAATTTTTCAAGATTTTTTTTTTCTTATAACCTTTGGGAAGTAAACTATCAATTGAAATGTGTTTCTCTAAGGTAGTTTAATTTTGGCAGAATGGCTACATTTTACGAAAGCATAAAGAGAGAAGAGCTTGAGGTATTTTATTGTTTTTACCAATGTGATGTCTAATAGAAATTACACTTGTCTCTAAATAAGATTTTGTTGTAAATAAAATATACTATAAATTAACCTAAGGCTATGATTTAAATATAGATATTTTTTTTAAAGAAAATATATATACATAGTTACAAAACATTGTTAAGTATTGAAAAAGCTGAAGATATTCTAGGTGTAACATGTATAACTCAAAATTATTTTTCCGAGGCACCCGCCTGTAATGAGGTTTCCGTATAAATTTTGTCTTGCATGTAGACACTTTTACTATTTAGATTTCAAGCTTTTAAAGTAAATAGTTTTTTTTAAATTGTTCTTTTGTATCTGTTTGTATAATTTTGTACAGAGTAGGTAGACCAGATTGAAAGGTATTTTGTTGCATGTCGCATGCTTTGATTGAATAATGCGTAGGCGTGTCATTTAGTTATCACGCAGTCACGTTAGTTAAATAATTAATCAGGGAAACAATTATTCCAACACTGATACAACTATAGTAGTATTAAAATACTTTATAACACAATATTAATCCCTCTTTTTGTCCACAGTAACAATGTATTTGTAATAATCTTCTTTGAAATAATTTGATAAGGAAATAGTGGTTGATTATAAATTCCTACTCCCAAATCAGTAATGGTAAAAAGAGAAGAAATAAAGTAACTAATAAAACATTTTTGATTAAATTATTTATTTTGGAACATTGATCAAGAAATTGTGGTACTTAGGTTTATTACCATGTGTGATCATAAAATTAATGGTCACTTCTACATCAATCAAGTTCAAGGTCATAGGCTCATGGGGAGTTTGTTAGGCACTTTGATTTACATGGTTCATTGATCAAACCCTATTCACTTCAGCAGTACATTTGTGTGTAAAGTGGGTTAAATCCGGGGTTAGTAAACAGGGCCCAAATAGGTGGCCTAATTACTTGGTTCGAAATAGTGGTGCAACCCCCACCACCTTATTTACTTCTAGCCATTGCTTTATAGCCTCATGCGAAAGGAAGTGTGAGATGTCTTATAAAGGCTATCTACATACAGGAGATTTTTAAAGTTTCCTAATACATATATTTTGTATTAAGACATCTTCTTGTTTTATATTCTTATTATTACATAGTATGCAGCAGACTTGCTGTAGAACAATAATACTATAACTACAGTTTAATCATGTTTTAACACATGCATATTCATACTATATTTAAATAAAAATTGATCCAAACTATTTAAAAACTTGTTAATTGTATTTTTGACACAGACAAATATATTCTTCTTAAATTTACCCACTTTATTTATTATTAAAAATATGTATTTATTAGTTTTTATGAGTAAATTGTTACTGCGGAATATTAATATAGAATTGTGTAAGGTTGAAAAACCTCAAAAATTTTATAACTTTAAAATTAAACTTCCAAATTCAGAATAAAAAAAGTAAGATGATAAGTTTGGTTTTAAAAATTGACTTAATTTCTTTTACATTTTCAATTTTTGATTAAATTTTTTATATTTAAGAAGCAAGAACTAATAATCAATCAAACCACTAAATTTTTCATTGAAGGAGCAATATTGCAATCAAATGCATGTAAATTCTTCTAGTTTAAGTATAATTTCTACATTTTCAACAAGAAAAATATAACGATGTATTTATGAAGGGTTAGGATTCTATTATGCTTTTTAATATTTGTATTATTTATTTTTCAATCTAGATCAATGCTGAATTATTATTTTCAAAATAGTTTGACGTATCATGATTCTTCTTAAAATGTATTAGTGTAATGGCAACGGTTACATTCATACATTGTTGAGAGTTACGTAACTCTTAATATCTAATGCAATTTGTTTAAAAATGTTAATTTTTAAATGCAATCAGGGTTTACCCTGCCGGAATTTAGCTGGAGATATACATATATCATCTAATCAAAAATGATTACTTACCAAGTATATGTTCTAAGATTTGTTCTGTGATTTCCTAAATATAGCGTCGTCGACCAAGTGCAGATCTTAGACGTCCTAGTGTTGCTGAACTGGGAGAAATGATTGACAAGCCTAGCACTCCACTCAAACCCATTGGAGATGCTGGACCTCCAGCCATTGTGGACGTTCAAGAAAACTACTCTGCAGTTGAAGGTTAGAAAAATTAAAATTAACTATTAATCTGGTAATATTCCAAAGTTATACAGTAGAGTCTCGCTAATCCGGGTTTAATCGGACCGGACCCAGTCCGGATTACCGAAAGTCCGGATTAAACAAAATCAGTTTTAATGTGTCTGTAAAACAAGCTTTAGTAGGGTAAAACTATTAAAATTGAGGTTTTTATCGTAAAAATTACTTCTATTAGTCTCCAAAACATGTTTGTACAACGTAGGTCCACTATTTAAGTTAGAGCAATTCTGTCACCAGTCCAAATATCACATGAATTAAAATAAAATGACTATCTATTATGCAGGTGGCAGGTATAGAAGGGACTTCCTGAGAAACAGGCTGTGTTCCGATATTAAATTCGAGAAGTGATAATCATTTCACAAAAAGTTGAGACATTAGACATTGTCGGCTTGGAAAAATTTCATGGAACTGCGTTAAGCCACCGCTACGTGTTTCTTAAAACCCTTCCCCATCTCAGTCACATATATAATTGTACTTCCTGGAATACACTACCTTTATATCTTCCGCCCTACATTTCTGGAACCGAAAAAGATTTATCGATGTTCTTATTTATTCTTAAATCTGTTACTTTTAACAAAAATACTGGGTATTCCTCATGTTAGACTGTTTGAATATACACCTATAAACTATACTAGGAAAAATGTTTACATTTTAATAGACAATAAAAGCAGAAACTTCAATTATCTTAACAATTAATAAATCTTAACAGGCCCTGGTTCCAATTTGTACATAGTTTTTGGCCTGTCCGGATTATACGGATGTCCGGACTAGCAGGGTCCGGATAAATGAGACTCTACTGTAGTAATAATAATATTTCTTTATTAAATAAATTATATGGATTTTCTATAAACTAACACTCCCAGATTCGAGCTTCTAATAAGCTGTTTCCTTGGGGAAATAATATTATTTTAGAGCATTATGGTTTATTTTTATGTGGCAACAGGTATTCTATCAAAATTTCCTATGATGCGACTACATTTATTTTAAAAGACTTGAAGGGATTTAAAATTTGAATCACACATGGAAATCCAGACTGAGCTGGCACATAATAAAATCAGACTAACAATCGGCTTATAAATCAGTAACTTGTTTTGAAGATGGAATTTTAACTAAAAAGGGTGAAATTTACATTATTAATTTGAGATTTAGTGTGGTGAGTGAAATTTAGTTTACTACAGTGAGCTAAATTTCACTTACCTCACTAAATTAATAAAATAAATTGATTTGTGAGAATGAGTTCTAACTCTTCGTGATATTAATATATATTTTTTTTTTTATTTTTTAGATCAAGTTGGATATTTGACTGTGGGTGTCGAAGGTTCTCCTGCTCCTACCTTCAAATTCTACAAGGTTCGTATAATAACAATATCATTAATGCATTAAAAATATATCACTATTTCATACAATTTAAATCTGAGTTATAAGTTCAGTAAAGGCTAATAAATGTCCTTGCACTTTATCAAAAACAAGTGACTTGTCTAAAAGTTCATTAAAAAATATATTTTTGTCTAATGAACTTTCAGTCAAGGGGCATTGTTAAAGTTTCTATGTTATATGATTTGTCATATTGGTGTGAGAGTAGTGTCTTTGGTTGGGAGAGAGAATGAGTGTGGGGTTCCCTTCAGGAATCTTAGGCTTAGTCATTTACAAAAACTGAGCGTTATGAGCCATGACAGTTCGAGTGTTCGTTTTAATCTAAGTTTCCATGTGTAAAAAAATTAATTATAGTGATATTATTACTTTTAAGTAATTTAATTACCGACCAATAACTACCAGTCATCTTACTTAAACCATTGTTATTCATAAAGTTCTGAATTATCTACACTTAAAAAATAATGTTATAGCAGATACCTTGAATTATTTTGATTTTGAATTACAATTTGTTATCTGTATTTGAAATGGTAGTTTTTAAAATTAATTAAATCTTTGCTTCCTACAGGGTATGACCGAAATCATTGAAGGAGGTAGATTCAAGTTCCTCACTGATGGTGAAACGAATACAGTCACTCTCTGCATGAGGAAAATAAAACCCAACGATGAAGGCAAATACAAGATCGTCGTTAGCAACATCCACGGAGAGGATTCTGCGGAAATGCAGCTCTATGTTTCAGGTATATATCATATATTTGATTTTTAAATGGTAATTTTATTTTTAGCTATTAAAAACATTTACAACCCTGCCAAATCCCTAGTCCTCCTACATATATGTTGTATAGCTTGTATATTCTAAGGGTACGAACACAGTGGAGCCTAGCTGGTCGCTTACTCGCATACTCGCTACAGGCCGGAAAAAATGACCCGTGCTTCTTTATGGCGACGTACACAGTGGAGCCTAGCTGGTTACCTGGTTAGGTGCTGTAAGCATAGCTGCAAGCTTGAAGAATTCCTACCAACCAGGCTCCAATGTGTTCGTACCCCGCTACATGCTAGGTAACCAGCTAGGTAACATGCGACCTGCCCTGCTACCAACCAGGCTCCAATGTGTTCGTACCGCTACATGCTAGGTAACCAGCTAGGTAACATGCGACCTGCCCTGCTACCAACCAGGCTCCAATGTGTTCGTACCGCTACATGCTAGGTAACCAGCTAGGTAACATGCGACCTGCCCTGCTACCAACCAGGCTCCAATGTGTTCGTACCGCTACATGCTAGGTAACCAGCTAGGTAACATGCGACCTGCCCTGCTACCAACCAGGCTCCAATGTGTTCGTACCGCTACATGCTAGGTAACCAGCTAGGTAACATGCGACCTGCCCTGCTACCAACCAGGCTCCAATGTGTTCGTACCGCTACATGCTAGGTAACCAGCTAGGTAACATGCGACCTGCCCTGCTACCAACCAGGCTCCAATGTGTTCGTACCGCTACATGCTAGGTAACCAGCTAGGTAACATGCGACCTGCCCTGCTACCAACCAGGCTCCAATGTGTTCGTACCGCTACATGCTAGGTAACCAGCTAGGTAACATGCGACCTGCCCTGCTACCAACCAGGCTCCAATGTGTTCGTACCGCTACATGCTAGGTAACCAGCTAGGTAACATGCGACCTGCCCTGCTACCAACCAGGCTCCAATGTGTTCGTACCGCTACATGCTAGGTAACCAGCTAGGTAACATGCGACCTGCCCTGCTACCAACCAGGCTCCAATGTGTTCGTACCGCTACATGCTAGGTAACCAGCTAGGTAACATGCGACCTGCCCTGCTACCAACCAGGCTCCAATGTGTTCGTACCGCTACATGCTAGGTAACCAGCTAGGTAACATGCGACCTGCCCTGCTACCAACCAGGCTCCAATGTGTTCGTACCGCTACATGCTAGGTAACCAGCTAGGTAACATGCGACCTGCCCTGCTACCAACCAGGCTCCAATGTGTTCGTACCGCTACATGCTAGGTAACCAGCTAGGTAACATGCGACCTGCCCTGCTACCAACCAGGCTCCAATGTGTTCGTATCCCGCTACATGCTAGGTAACCAGCTAGGTAACATGCGACCTGCCCTGCTACCAACCAGGCTCCAATGTGTTCGTACCGCTACATGCTAGGTAACCAGCTAGGTAACATGCGACCTGCCCTGCTACCAACCAGGCTCCAATGTGTTCGTACCGCTACATGCTAGGTAACCAGCTAGGTAACATGCGACCTGCCCTGCTACCAACCAGGCTCCAATGTGTTCGTACCCCGCTACATGCTAGGTAACCAGCTAGGTAACATGCGACCTGCCCTGCTACCAACCAGGCTCCACTGTGTTCGTACCCCGCTACATGCTAGGTAACCAGCTAGGTAACATGCGACCTGCCCTGCTACCAACCAGGCTCCACTGTGTTCGTACCCCGCTACATGCTAGGTAACCAGCTAGGTAACATGCGACCTGCCCTGTTACTAACCAGGCTCCACTGTGTTCGTACCCCGCTACATGCTAGGTAACCAGCTAGGTAACATGCGACCTGCCCTTTTACCAACCAGGCTCCACTGTGTTCGTACCCTAAGGCTGTGAAACAATTTATAGCCGTTTCCATTGTAAATAAAATAAAACAACTAGAATAAAAGAGTTGTTTTATTCCAAATTACTTTTTTAGTTAAATCACATTTATCACAACTCAATAAAATAATTGTCTTTAGAACATTAAATATTTTATTAAACTTAATTAACTTAGTTTAATCTTACATTTTTACTATTTCAGATTCGAGTGGTATGGATTTCAGAGCTATGCTCAAAAAGAGGAAATACGCTAAGTGGGGTAAAGACCAGGGTGATCCAGACTGGGGTGATCTTAAAGAAACTGAAAAACCAGTCCCTCAGCTAAAGAAAGTCGAAAGGGTAAATTCTACATTTATGTTTTTGATCCACATTATTGTTTTAATCTACTAGTTACGCTTTGAAGTGTCATTATGAAAAAACGCCTAATATATAGGTTTCTAAAAGGCTAATGAATAGCTAAGCGAGTTCACAATATGTATTACTAAAATCAAACCATTGAGTGACATTATGAAAGCATGACAAAGAAACCTAAATCCAAATAAATTATTGATGGGCTTTGAATTTATAATACCAATTAATTCTTTACTACGCCCATTCCTTTTATGAAAAACATTTAGAAGCACTTTTAGGAGATTGGTTGGTTTGGAAGTTACTAGTTTTCAACGAGATTTTATGAAACATACCTCTTATATTTTCATATAAAGTCAATGTGTTATATCTAGTCAAGAAGATAGCATGCAAAAAAGTCTGATGAGCAGCAAGCTAAAATTTTGTGTATAATTAAATCTTTTGGTGCCTTTTAAGAATATGAGGTCGGCTAAGTTTGTCTGCAGGACACAGCTTGGCAATAGGCATTTAAAAAAATCTAATCGGTGGAGAGTGGCCATGACCCGCCCTTTATGGTGGACATTGGATTTTCATGATCCTGAGAGTACAAAATTAGTTAGAAGACCAAAAATCAAGTTGATGGTTCTTTGTCACTTGATGGGTGACCACTTTGATTTGGAATAATATTTGAATTACTAACCTATTAAGTGGCGAACTAACATCAACTAGATTTTTGGTCTACTAAGTAATTTTATATTCAGGATCATGAAAATCACACTGTCTACCATAATGGGCGGGACATGGCTCCTCTCTACTGGTCTGTTTATTTTAACAGCTTATGGCCAAGCTATGCTTCACAGGTGAACTTAGCCAACCACAAAACTCTAGCTTGATGATAGTCAGACTCTTTCTTGCACGCTATCTTCTGGACTAGTGGTTTTGACTGCTAACTCTTCTGAAGGGAGGTTCCCATAGGATCCGTTCATATGTGCTGTGTTTTTGTTCCACTCCCTTTACTTTTCCCACTATTATTATTTCCTAACACATTGTAATTGCAGTTTGAAAAATTTAAAATATACTGCCCAAGTTTATTCTTACATCGTATTAATAATGAGTGAGTTTCATATAAATCTCAGATGATAAAACCATTTTAGCCACACTTCCTTTAAATGCATTTGTAGTTATCTTTCATGAGTGGACTTTGCAATAATTAATTTAAATAATAATTAATAGCCAATTTTAATTTATCGTTGACAATTATTCTAAAGTAACATAATATCAGGTTATTGTGTGCAAATTAATATAATGTATATTTTAACGAGATTTACTGAGCTTTGAAATTGTATCAAGGTAATTTAAGTTTATTGAAAATTAATTTTATGGAGCAATAATTCCAGAGAAAATATTCGTTTAATAGTGTGGACTTCTATATGATGATTTCCAAAAAAATTATAACCGTGTATAAAATATTTATTAATTTTTAATAATAAATTACATAATTATTCTTTTCTGTTCAATGTTCTTTGGTTTTTTTTAACTATTAAAAAAATAAGGATGGGTAAGTTGTTGTTTTTAAAATATTATTTATTATTGGATGAATTTGTCTTTAGTATAACTAATATAATGTTAGATTTTTGTTGCATGCCTGTTAAAATATATTTAAACTTTATTATATTTAATGAATGGAAAAAATTGCATGAGATTGTTTTAAATATGATAATTATTATAATGTGAATTTGAGTAAATATCATTTCGTAATAATGTTTCTTAAAGGTTAAATTGGAATGGTACATTTTGTCTCTGCATATTTAACAGATTAAACGAGACATCATCAGAGTTGATCATTACAGTAAGATTTACTAAAGTTTTGACTTTTGACACTCAGATTGGCCAACCTAAATGATGAAAAAAAAAAAATGTCACTAGGCCTGTAGGAGAGGTGAAGCCGGTGACATTTTTGTTTGCCTAGTTGGTCCGACCTTCTAAATTTCAAAATCCTGACTTCTCATTGGCTCCCGAAGGATTTTCCCGTGCTGTCAAAAGTCAAAACTTTAGTAAATCTTACTGTAAACATAGCTCATAATTAATAAACTTGAAATTGACTGTCAATTTTTAAATATTTGTCTGATTTCCAGGTTTACTCTAACTTGGATGTTTTCGGTAAAACTTAATCAATAGTAAATTGAGTTTATAATGAATCAATTCTATTGAATTGTAGCGAATGTTATTTTATCTGAAGCAGTATTAACACCAATTAAAATGTTTTACGGCAAAACTTTTCAGGAAGATACAATTTTGTTAGATGTTAACTTTTACTGCTTATTTTGAAAATGTTTCACAAACTAATCGAATCAAATTATAATATCTTAACTTAGCTACAAAGCTACAGATGTTATGGCTTGCAATAAATTGTCAAGTTTTAGTTAACATCTTTCAATGTTGTTTTGGTTGATAACTTTTTTTGGTTGTATTAACTTGATGATTTATTTCTTTAGAAACCAGAATCATTCTTGAAACCTCTCGTGGACCAGTATGCCAAAGAAGGAAAAGATAAGAAGGTGACATTCGAGGCAATTTTCTCCAAACCTAACAGCAAACCTAAATGGTTCTTTAAGAGAGATGTAAGTTTTTTTCTATTTTGTTTTTAGAATTTAATTTAATGAAGTATATTTGTGATTTTTTTTTTAATTAATAGTTATTATAATTATATCTGAAATATTAGATAGCATTCTTCTTATATTAATAGTTAAAAATCTATTTACCAATATGCATTGTAAATGTAGTTAATAGTATTGATTGAGATTTGATGATATTTATTCATAATAAAGTTAAGCAATTTAAGGTAGTAGACACGTTTAATAGTTTATTTAATCAGTATAAGGTTTGTTCCAATCACACTTCAAACTGGTTTGGAACTGTCCAACGCATGCGCATCGGACCACATTTGAATGTTTTTTTTTTTGCTAATGCACATGCGTCGTACAGTTTGAAACTAGTTTGAGGTGTGGTTGGAACAAACCTATATTGTCATACATCATATACTCAGCTATTATCAGTGTATTGATAAGGATCAGTGCCCTGACAATGTAAAGTTGGCTGACAGTTTTAGTGAAATAGTGGATTCAAGTACGAATAATTCTATTCAGTACCTACAACACAACATAGTTGATGAGGTTGAAAGCGATTGTATTGCATTTTCGGACGACAAAAATCTAATAAACAAAGGAAAAAATAAACAAAGAGTCTGTGAAATAGCTGATCTACAAGCTAAAAGAGCTCTCAACTGGTTTGATGCATATAGTTTTGTTTTGAATAATAATAAAACTCAAAAAATCATATTTTCACTAAAAGAAAAAGAAGTTAGTACAGTAGAGTTTTTAGGTTTTACTCTTGATTATATAGAACAACTAACCCATATAGAACAACTAGAAAAAAAATTATCTAGCTTAATATATTTATTCAAGGTTTTAAAAAATTATCTACCAGATGGCAGTCTAAAGTCCACTTATCACGCTTTATTCGAAAGCAGGCTCCAATATGGAATTATATTGTGGGGACCAGAAAATATACTTATAAAACAGAAATGTGTTGTGAGAATAATATCAGGAGTACCAAGGAAAACTAAATGCAAACCTCTTTTTAAAAAAATAAAACTGCTTACTATGGTAAATATTTTCATTTACCATAGCCTAAAACACGTAAAAAGAGAACATTTATTAAAAAGATTAGATATATATGAACATGACACCAGGAAAAAAGAAAATATTAATACTTACCAGAAAAGACAGCAGATCTGAAACAGGATTCTCCAACATGGGTGTGAAAATGTTCAATACTCTGCCTAATGCATAAAAATACTGGAAGATGAAAAATTCGACAAAATAAATGAAAGCACTCTTAATTGATAAATCCTTTTTACAAAATAGAAGAATATTATTTGTTTTGTGCTGAATTATGTTAAAGTATTGTTTTTTTATTTGTATTTGTGACGATTGTATACTTATTTTATAAGTCTAAGCAATAAATATACTATTCTATTCTAAAAAAGTGTTATTCTCAAACCACGATCTTCAAGAGGAGGCTATGTCTAAAATTAGGGGTAACTTTGAACCTACTATAGGATTGTTCTGAAGACAAATCCTCAATGTGTCTTATAATATAACATGTGCTGGAGAGAAGGGACTTGCTTATGATGCATGCGATAGGTTCATTGGGTTTAGCTTATTTGTAGACTACCTAGAGTGAGACAAATAGTATGCATATTAGTTTTAACATTCTGTAAGGCCGATTCTTATATCACCTACTTTGGAGTTCGGTTAGCAACCAACTCCTTTTTTTTTCTTATATAACTGTTTTTATTTTTATTTTTTTATGTGTACAATTAAATATACTGTTTCAATTAATTAATCTGAATGTTTTACTTCCTTATTTCAGGAACTCTTCGCTGGATCTAAATATAAGATGAAAACTGAAGGTGATAATTACCAACTTATTATCACTGCTCCTAAAGTTGAAGACAGTGGAAGATACACTGTTGAAATTGCTGGAATTCAATCTACAGCTATATTAGATGTAGCAGGTATATTTAAATAAATTTAATTTTTAAAATTAATAATATATTATTTGTTTCTTTTCTTGTAATGCAATATCTATTTTAAATTAACCCCTTTTTAAATAATGGAAATCCATAGCTAGGTTTTGGAGTCCCATTATTAGAAGCGAAAAACAAATTGTTTTCTTATCTAAAACCAGCACCTAGGGTTGCAAGCTCTACGAATCCTTAATTTGAATTTCATTGCAGTACAGACCAATTCCACTTTTAAACTTTTTATTTTAAAAGTGGCATATTTGACATTATATTAATCAAAATGAATCACCTTTTTGTTTTGCTATTTTCAGAGGCACCACCTGCATACACATTCATCAAACCTTTGTTGAAGAAGACTGAAGGATTTACCAGACACGAAACTGTTTGTGAATGTACTGTCAGCAACAGTTTGGCCATGGTAGCTTGGTACAGAGGCACCACCAAAATCACGGTTAATATAATGATGATTTCTATATAATATAAAAGCAATAGCTCTCACTCATCACTTATTCTCCCACTTCCTGAATAGATATAGGATTAACATGTTTGTTTATTCAGTGAAAGGTATAATGGATGATAAAAAAAAAAATAATAATAAATAAATAAAAAATAAATTTGGGGAAGGCTTCTCTTTTGGATGAGCACCCACAACTTTTTTCCCCTGAAAAAAATGGTGATCAATTCCATACCACCAATGAGCCAAATATTATTAAAAAGTATTATCAACCATCAACTATGCTAACTATACTAAGTTTCTGGGGTGGTCAGTAGAGACATGATAGGTTTGTTCTAACCACACTTCAAACCAGTTAGAAACTGTCTGACACATGGGCATTCGGAACAGTACATTCCAACGAAGCCCAAAGTCAAACTCTGACTGTTAGTCGGTTGTTCCAACTAGGCTCTGATCTGCGGTGGCAGGGACTAGTAGTTTGGGTGAAAAGAAACGTAACCTTCCGCTTCATTGTTTTGGTTTTGCTCGCCTATTATCATCCTTTCTCTTAACATATATGCCTTTGTAATTCAACTCTTGAACGAAATTGGTGATGAATTTTTGTCCATTTAATGAAATTTTGTAGATATTTGTGAAAACAATAATAATTGGACCTATTTTTCAAGATGGACTTTTAATATTCTATTTTCAAACAACCATGCCAAATATCGAAACAATCCAATTTATTTCTGTAATTTTTCTTTCGTTAACTAGCCTAAGATTAATATTTGTTCTTTAAAACAAAAGAGCATTTAGGATTATATCAATAAAAATTCATGTGTGGGGTTACTCTGCTAAAACTGGCTCACCACAGTAAGCCCGAATATTGCGAATTGAAAATCGAAATGTATCAAATAAACATTTCTAAAAATGCGTGACTGTGTTTTCATCATGTTCTCTATGAATATGTAGGTTTTACTTCCAACTTTCGAGCTTACTGAAGTTAATTAGCATTATTGGTTTTTTAAATCATCCCTTTTTAAAAGTGTCATGTTTCTTTGTTCAAAAGTTATTTAGACAAAGGAATATTATTTTTCTTGTGCATAGAAGTGATAATATTCATTGGTCTAATTAACTTTTAAGACATTTCAGTCAGTAATTTGTTGTTTTTTCCTTAAAGGATGGAGACAAATATTCTATATCGAAGGACATGCAAGGTGTTTGTAGGATGGCTATCAAGTACAGCACACTTGAGGATAGTGGTGAATACATGTGTAAAATTGAGAAGCAAGAAGAAAAGACCGTAACTCAAGTTGAAATCATTGGTATGAAACTAATAATTAAAAAAAATATATATATCTGACTTTCTACAAAATATCTATTGTTATTTTTATTACTTTTTTATTTTTATTTTTTCTCCAGAGTATCCATACAAGTTTACCAAAGTACTCAAGAGTCAGCAATGCACAGAAAAAGACACCATTGTTTTACTTTGTGAACTCGACGATCCTGAAGGAGATGTTCAATGGACCAAAAATGGCCAGGAACTTAAACCTGATAAGAGGTCAGTAATAAAAGTTCTGTTGTTTCACTTTATTATGTTGTTTTTTATTGGTGAAATTAAAAAACTATAAAACAAAACTATTAAAGAGGTTTTGTTGCACTACAAGAACAAGAATATGGAAGAGATAAAAAAGAATGCAGTTTTACAAACTATAAGCTAAATAATCTTTCTTTTTTTATCAACTTATTGTTAGTAATGAAAAATATTTTTCTTTGCCCAGAGTTATTATTTCAAAGGACGGCAGAAAGAGGAAGGTAACCATCAAGGACTGCAAGGTTACCGATGCTGGTGAATATGCTTGCATCAGTAATGCTGATAAAACTCAGTGTGAAATCCTGGTTCAATGTAAGTAACTCAACCTGTTGTTTTAATTTTATTTATTTTAACTGTCACCAGGATTTGAAGATGAAATGATTAATTGTACTCTATTTTACAGATCAGAACAGGTTCAACAAGAAATTGAAAGATACAATTGCAGTTGAAAGAGAGAGGTTGGTAATGGACGTTGAGCTTCAGGATCAAACTGCTCCTGCTGATTGGTTCTTTAATGGCCAACCTATTGAGGATTCTGATAAGTATGTGGAGTTACTAAATGGTTATCTGTTAAAATATCACATTATTTTATCAATTCACATGCTTGTTTATTTCATGAAAAGTTATGGGAAAGCCATTATCACAATAGTTATAAACAATTAATGCATTAAATAATCCTATAAATTATCTATATTATTTATTTATTCTTTTAGGATGGAAATTAAAAATCTTGGAGGTGGAAAACACCAGCTTATATTTAAGAAGCTTGAACTGACGGATGCTGGTGAAATCATTTGTAAATCAAATGAACTCTCATCCAGTTGTAAACTTGAAGTAAAGAAAGGCGAAGATAAACCCATTATCAACTTTGGTGATTTGGTCGAAGCTCCAGCTTCTCATCCAATTTCATTCACAGTTCCATTTACCAGTAAGTATTATTTCTTGCTAATGGGAATGCTCACCTTTCAAAGAATGTAGAATTCTATCATGTTTACCATGAGAGAACTATCATGTAACATGAGGACATGTTGACCAATTCAATAATTTACATATTGAATTGGAAAGGGGACGATTTTAATTAGAATTGTGTATTAATGATTTGTTTTACATTAGAAGTAAAAGTTGGCTGCTGGATCATAAAATCCAGGTTTTTTAAAACATATCATAGCATATAGTTTAATAAATTTGAACAATCTAAACTGATCATCTTTCCTATTTTGACAGTCAATGGTACAAAACAAACTCAGGTGGAAGCCAAGTTGTTCAAGGATGGAAAAGCTCTACCTCTTAAAGAACTGGAAGTGCTGGTACAGGATGACAAAGTCGTCTTTACCATCAAGAAACCTTCAAGGGCTCAGACTGGTCAATACCAGATTAAACTTAGTAATGCACAGGGTGAAGCATCAAAAGATATAACTATCAACATGCAAGGTAAATCGGCAGAATCAAATAATTAAGATTATTTGTCAATCTCCTCAGGTGTTAGTCGAAAAAATGTACTAATTTCTTAATGTTATACAGACGTTCCTGGATCTCCTTCTGATGTTGAGGCAACCAATGTCTTCCAGACCAAGTGTGACATCTCTTGGAAGAAACCAGCTGATGATGGTGGATCACCTATCATTAAGTATATCATTGAAAGGCAGGATCTCAGTGTCAAAGGTGAGTAAATTATTCTAGCAATTATCACTCAAAAGGTTACAAAAAATTTATCTTTCTCTACTATTTTTTTTACTAGTTTTAAAAAATATCTTAATACCAATTACTACATTTTTTTTATTTTTTTTTTTTATTTCAGGTGGATGGGCCAATGTTGGAGAGGCTCCAGGAGACTGTACTAATTTTGCATGTACTGATTTGGTTCACAAGAAAGAATATAAATTTAGAGTTAAGGCTGTCAACAAACTTGGACCCTCAGAACCAGGACTTTGTCCTAAAGTCGTCCTGGCTAAAGATCCTTGGGGTAAGTTAACACTTAAAAACTATGAAATTCTTATTTTTAGTCAGTACCAAGCTGGTAATTCTCACATCAGCAGGCCTCTAAAATCTACTTCTTTCTGGGGCTTAACAACATTAACTTTTGATTTAATGTTCCATTATTTATTATTTTTTCTGTATGAGTACATATTTTCACTTTTATACCCAGTAGAACATCTCCAAATGCTTATAAAACATAACTGAATTTTTTTGAAGATAAAACTAGTCTCTACTTTTGAGTTAATATATGACTGGATTTAATTTTACCATTAAAATTTAACATATATCATTTATTTTTATAGATGAACCAAGTAAACCAAAAGACGTCGAGGTTACTGATTGGGATGTTGACCATGCTGATCTCAAATGGACCAAGCCTGATAATGATGGAGGTGCTCCCATTTCAGGATACATCATTGAATATAAGGTATACTTTTGTGAATAATTATTATAATATAGTTAGTAAGAGTGAATGCAGGGAAGTAATAGAAAATGTGTAAAATATCCTATCTGTAGATATAATTTATTACAAGTTACTCCTTTTTAAATTTTATGATTACATACCTATTTTTTTCCATATTAGGAAAAGTTTGGCAAGGACTGGGTAAAAGGAAAAGAAATTGTTGGAGATGTTACTCAAGCAACGATTGATGGATTAAAAGAAGGCACACAGTACGAATTCAGGATCAGAGCCGTCAATAAGGCTGGACCTGGTGAGCCTAGCGATGCCACCAAACCCATCATTGCCAAGTGCAGATTTGGTAAGTTAATAATAGAATTTAAGGAATAAGTTAATTTATAGAAATATGAAACCTCTGAGCAAACACAACTTTTTAAATAAATGATTAAACCCTAAATTTTAACTGTATTGTGTTTTTCAGTTAAACCATACATAATTGGTGAGGGTTTGACAAATTTAGTAGTGAAGAAAGGACAGGTCATTAAGTACGATATCAAGTTCGGAGGTGAACCGGAACCTGACGTAATCTGGACATTAAATGACAAGGAAATCGTTGATGATAACGACAAGTAAGTTTGTGTTTTGTATAATTCTAAGTCTATGTACTCTTGTCTAAGACATTGGAATTGAAGGGGGGGGGATCTAGGGGCATTAGGAATATTTTGGGAATTCAAAAGAAAATATGCATTATTGAGATAAAATTTTCTATTTTGACATCAATTGGAAAATCTGCACTATTGTACCCAAATGATTTCGTACAGTCTTGAAACAGTCTTCATACAATTTTGGAAAGTCAGAATATTGCTTTTACACATGGTGTTTAGTAATGCGGAGAAACATTTTTTATTTTGGTGTTAGCTAATGAAACTAACAATGTGGCCAACCATAAAAAAATCATCTGGTAATTCATTTTAGCAGGAATATATATATATTTTTTTAATGAAATTTAATCAATAAGAAGTTTAAAAGACATTAATTAATTAGAATTATATCTCTAGAAAATGTTTGAGTTTATTTCAACAAATTTGATTCAATAACTGTAAAAAAATATATGATAAAATAATAATCTAATCTATAAATGTTTTGTTTAGAATTACGATTGACAAATACGAAAGGAATTCTGTACTCACGGTCCGGCGAGTAATAAGGATTGACAGTGGTAAATACAAGCTTACTCTAAAAAACACCTCAGGTGTTTGTGAGAGTCTTGCTGATGTTGTTGTACTAGGTTTGTATTATGCATTATTTATATTAATATTAGTATTATTTATATTATATTTACATATGTAGTGTGTCTGGAAAATAAATGGTAAAAGTTCACAGAGACAGTGTTTGAAGGTCGATAGCCATGGGAATGGACTCCCCCATCTACTAATATTGTTAGCAAACTTTATCTACCATGAGAGCTTTTTATCTATCACAATTTTTTTCTGTAGCCAGTCTATCTAACCCCTTTCACAATCTCTCATTGGCATGGAGTTCTCTCTTGTTGAAATTTCTGGAAAGACTTGGCAAGAACAGCCAGGAAATTTTTGAATCATTGGTAAAAGTGTTTGAAAAAGATGCCTTGAAGGAACAAACAGTCAAACGAGTAGCTGATGCTGTTTCGAGAGGGAAGGGAAGATAGATTGGGGGGGGGGGGGTGAAGGGATGTTGGGGAGGACTTTTTTGGGGAGAAATGGAGCACATGAATTCGTCTCTCCAGTCCAGACAGTAAACAGGAATTTTCAAAGTACGTTAATTTTCAAAGGAAGTCCTCAAGGGACTCCAAGTGCACATGGCCCGTGCTCACTAGGACTTTGCTTGAGAGGGGCAATGGAATCTCCAGCATGACAACGCCCCTTGGCACAGTTGTTAGTTGTACATTTTTGGTTTGGAGGTCATTCATCATCACCAACCGCCACCTTACTCTCCAAATTTGTCTCTGTGTGACTTCTTTTTGTTCCTTAAGTGGCATTTAGGAGACGTAGAGACCATCAAAATGGCTAAGATGAGGCTGCTGAAGGATCTTACCTTAGAAATCTTCTAGGGGGCGCTTCTAATAGTGGAAAGGAGGTAACACAAGTGCATAGCATCAGGGGGAAAGTTCTTTGATATTGAGTCACCTTATTAATTTATATATATATTTATTTATTTTTTTTGTAAAACTTCACTTTGTATTTTTCCAGACACACCAAGTAGTCTTTATAAAATTTTTGAATCAAATAGGAAAATAATTAGGAAAGAATGTAACAATGATCTTAATTAAATTTTTATTACAGACAAGCCATCCAGACCAGTAGGACCTCTTGAACCAATTGAAGTTCGTGCTAATCACATTACTGTTCAATGGAAAAAACCCAAGGATGATGGTGGATCTGATCTTACCGGCTATGTTATTGAGAAAATGGATTTAGAAACTGGCAGATGGGTACCAGCTGGCGAGGTAATTTTTAATTTTACATTATAAAGAGTGTTATTATTATTATTATTTAATTAAATAACCTCTATAGAAATGGAAACAATTGTTATGTTTTTTTGCAATTTTAATTTTAGGCTGGTCCTGATGCAACACAATTCAAAGTTACTGGCCTCACACCCAAGAAGAAGTACAAAGTCAGGATAAGAGCAGTTAATAAGGAAGGCGAATCTGATCCTTTGGAGACAGATGATGCTATCCTTGCCAGAAATCCATATGGTAAGCCATAATTTTTTTTTTTTTTAAATAACAAACTATTTGCGTTATCAGTTTTTGAAATGGTGCATCGTGTGATTTGGGCTAACTCTTATATGTTATTGTGAAACCCCTTAAAATTTCTTCAAGATCGATTATCCTATAAAACCTTTGTGATCCTTTGATTGATTTGTTTCTATGAGAATGAATGTTGGTGATTTTGTTTTTCTAAATTTTGAATGTGGAATAGAAAAATTAAGAATGTTTTATTTTATGTAAAATTTAAAAAAACTCAACAGACTTGAGTGAATCTGTTAACTAGACAAAATTTTAAATTTTTTCCAAAGTAACTAATCCTTTAAATCACATATAGATGGTCTGTTACGATTCTATCGACGGTACATTTAAAGCTGAAAAGCAGACACGATGCTCCATTTTGAAAATTCTTCTTGAATTAGATGAACTGAAATCCCTAAGACAATTTTAAAGTATATTTTTCAACTGACAGATGAGCCTGGAAAACCAGGGAAGCCTGATATTATTGATTATGATAACAAGAGCGTCACCTTGAAGTGGGAGAAGCCAGAACAAGATGGTGGCAGACCAATTACAGGTTATATTATCGAAGTCAAAGATAAATTCTCCACAGATTGGACTGAAATCCACAAAACAGAAGATCCTAACACTGAAGCTACTGTAAGTTCTCCATCTTAAGATACTTTGTGGTAATATTTACTACCGAGTATATTAAAAGATCTAAATTCCATTCTAGATTATTAATATTATAATGACTTAGTTCCAAAATCTGATTAACATTTTCCTTAATTCGGATATTTCAAATTTAAATCTGTAAATATTACCGTTTAAATTGCTACAATGTATTATTCGCAAATTCTTTGAAAAAGATCTTGATTAAAAATGAAATTTTAGGTGGAAGGATTAAAGGAAGGAATGGTTTACCAATTCAGAGTACGTGCTTACAACAAAGCAGGTGTAGGTGAACCCAGCGAACCAACTGGCAATCATATTTGCAAGCACAGGCATTGTACGCTTTAACGCTTCTATTTTTTTCCAATCAAATGTTTAAAATAAAACGTTCTTGCTTGAAGTTTGAACTGCTTGATTTGTTAAATGGCTTAAATATTTCCGATGAAGCTTATGCGAAATTTTATTTCATTATCCAAACTCGATATTTTTAGTGAGACCTAGGATTGACAGAGAGGGCATGAAGAGTATTACAATTAAAGCGGGGAGGACACACAAATGGGTTGTGGACGTCATCGGTGAACCTCCACCAGAACTCACATGGTCCTGGAAGGATAACATTCCTTTGGTAACGACTGAAAGGATCCACATCAACAATGTTGATTACCAAACAACATTCCAAATCGTCAACGCAACCAGAAAAGACACTGGAAAGTACACACTGACTGCTACGAACGAGTCCGGCAAGGATGAAGCTTCCCTAGAATTGACTGTTCTTGGTCTGTTCTCTCAATATAATTTATATTTATTTTATTTTATTTGAAGTCCAATCTGTTTTTTGCATCTTAAGTCCATTTTTGTCGATGACTGAAGTTAAGGCTACTAGTCCGTTGTAGCGGAATTATGTGATGGATGTGTGCATGTGTGGAACCCTAAAGGTTTATCCAAAGCCAGTGTAAATGTTAATTTGAACCCAGCATGTAACCCTTCATGTTCGTGATCGTGTTAATTATCTGTCAACCAAAAAACAAAGAACAAAACCAATTTCAGCATGACATTGTTTTTCCAGAAAGAGAATAAAACCTATAATTTTAAAATCCAATTTTCTACATTGCAAAGTGCATCAGAAAACATGAACCACTCTTCTGTAATATCATTATTTTTGAATTTTTTATAAGTTTTTTGATTTAAGGGATATTGCTCTACTGAATTATGTTGCACTATGGTGTAAACGAAACTCATATATATTAAAATAATTGTTGAGGTGGCTTGTATTCTTATTAGACTAGTCATACAATTAATTCAGGTTATAATATCAAAAAAATGTGCTAGTCAAGAATAGAAAAAAATATATAAATAATAATAATAATTTCGGATAAAATTGAGCAGTAGAAGTTAAATAAAGTAAGTACTCAGAAATTCAATTATCATAAATCAACAAATATGATCACCGTAATCATTTTTAGTGGAAGTAATAATTATTTTGTAGAAGTAATTGTTGTGAAAATTTAAAACTAGATGGGATCTCACCATTAAAAAGTCAATTAAAATTATTAAAATACTGAAATTACTAAGAGTGGTTGTCTTATTTGCCTAACATCTCCCTGAGTAGAATCTTAAAAAAATTCCAAACACTTACAACCATTAAAAAAAAACTGAATGTTTTGGTACTTAAAGGTAAAATTGCTCAATTGGCTAAGTGGTCTTAAGTCAAAGGCTGAAAATTCCAATGGGTTTCAATCATAAAAATGCAAGATTAATTCTTAATACTTGCTGTAACATTTAAACAGGAAAACCAAGCAGACCTGAAGGACCGCTTGAAGTTAAGAATGTCCGCAAGAATGGATGTGACCTGAAATGGAAGAAACCGGAAGATGATGGCGGAGTACCGATTAAAGAATATGAAGTAGAAAAACTTGATGTAGCCACTGGAAAATGGATGAGAGTTGGAAAGATTCCTGCTGATAATAAGGATCAGCTTCAGATGAATGTTACTGGACTGGACCCAGGAAAAGAATATAAGTTTAGAGTTACTGCGATAAACAACGAAGGAGATTCAGAACCTTTAGTCACCGAGACATCGATTATAGCCAAAAATCCCTATGGTAAGGAATCCAATTACAGTTTTCTTAAAAGGTAACTATTATGTAGTTAAATTTAATTATACTTTTACTGTAGTAGTGACAGAAGGATAACCATAATTTATAATGAGATCTGTCCCATCTCATTATTCAAGGGTGATAATCATGAAAATACTATTAGAGGTGTTTATTTAAAGAATACAACAGTAGGAATTGGTAAAGTCAAACATATTCTCTGCATGATCTATTTTTCCCTATACCGCATGTTATACACAGTGTGTACTGTGGAATATTTCTCAAGTGACCCCTATTTTGTCTATGTTCTCTTCCTTAAAAAAAAAAAAAACAATAATTTGTAACCTATTTACAGCTACAAATAGTTTTGAGCTCTTAAATTTTCACTGAATTTCTTTTAAATGTAGTTACAAAAAAATTATAAAACATCAAAAAAGCTTTATATTACAATTTAATGCTATAAAACAAAACATTTGAATGAAAAGTCAATTTAAGTATATAGTTATATTAGACAAATGTACACTAAACTGTTACACTACGACTATCATAAAGGAAATTCAGTTTAATAAAGGGTATCAAAGTATTTTGGTTTACAGAAAACTTACTTTTCTGAAATTATTCCTGATATGTCCTTTTGATTTATGTATGTCAGTTTGTGTCTTTTGGTGTCTTGTTAGAACTGAATTCTGTCATTTTTTTATGAATTTAAAATTTTTATTCTTTAAAGTTATCTAGTTTTTAAAATGACTAATTTTATTTATATTACAGCTCTGATAACATTGTTTCTCAATTTTATCTTCTATGATATCTTAAAATAATTTTAAGAAAATGTGAAATATGTATTACTTTAATTCCAATGTAGTTTTTATCTAGGTCATCACCTCGTATTATTATTCAGTATTAGCTTTATCTCATGTCATTACACCACTTCTTACTGTATTCGTTATTTTATAGATGAACCTACGAAACCAGGAACTCCCGAAATCATTGATTACGATAATCAAAGCGTCACACTTAAATGGGAGAAGCCTGAATCTGATGGTGGAGCCACCATTGAGAAATATATTATTGAAAAGAAAGACAGGTATGTTACTGAATACTTATACTCAGTTATACACACTTTATACTCAGATAAAGGCCGGATGATGCCCAGATATGGGCAAAAATTTCCCAATAATAAATTTGTTAAAAAATTGTAATGTTTTTTAAATTATCATCCCCGCAGCCCAAGAAGTTAAAGTTAAACCAAATAATAAAAAATGTTCTGCATTGAGTTGCCACGTCGATAGTGATAGCTCTATCAACAGGATTTGTGAGCCGCACCATCTTATTCCTTGCAAGTTACATTAAGTTCGTTCCTTTCAACAGCCTCATGTGGTTTTCTTAAATTGTGGCTTATCCCATGCCACTTTCTTTTCCTGATCTGTTTTCAGACGGTTTGTTATTTTTCTTTAATTATACTTAATGTAACAGGTTCAAGCCTGATTGGGAGCCTGCAGCTGAATGTGCTGGCGATGTTACTGAAACTGTTGTCGGTGACTTGAAGGAACAAAGTGAATATCAATTCAGGGTCGTTGCTGTCAACAAAGCTGGATCTTCCCCTGCCTCCGATCCGACCAATTTGCATTTGGTTAAACACAAAGCATGTAAGAATTTAATTACTATTTACAATTTTATTCTTATTTTTGTTGATAATAAGTGAGCCTAAAACACATTTGTTTCATGTTTTTTTTCTTTCTTGGAGTAGTAAAGAGACATTTTTTTTTTTTTTTTTTGGATTAAGAGTACTCTTAATTTAAATAATTTATTATTTGTTTCAGTGAAACCAAGAATCGATAGGACAAACCTAAAGAACATTGTGGTCAGAACCGGCAAAATTGTTAAATTTGATGTCAATGTCAGAGGCGAACCTGCTCCAACTATTACATGGATTCACATTCAGAAAGATACTGAAGTTGAGGTAATTATCCATTATTTAAAAATGTTGATTTAATTACATAACTCATCTTGAAATTCAAGATTTTTTTAAATGGGAGATGTACAAGAAAAGGAATTGTATTATGTATATTTATTTTTTTAAATTGTAAATCTTTTGCTTCAGGTTAAATCTGAAGGAGACACTGAAATTGTGAATGTTCCATATAACACTAAAATTACATTCACTAATATATTAAGAAAGAGCACTGGAATGTATAAAATTAGAGCAGTTAATGAACATGGACAGGATGAAGCAGAAGTTGAAGTAACTGTTCTTGGTAAGTTTTAATCGTTATTATTTTTTTTTTTTTTTTTTTTTTTTTTTTCATAAAACTTGTTTTTTTTAAAAAGTATTGTTCAGGCTAGGGCATTTTTCAGTAGTAATCCTTCATGATCCATTTCATTATTTGTTTTAATGATAGCAAATAACTTCACTTATGTTCATTTAAGTTAAATTATTTAAAATTGTTGCTACTGCTTACCTTATATTTTTGTGGTTTATACAATATTAACCATTATTTGATTGGTGGATTTTTTTCAGGTGCTCCATCTAGACCCCAAGGGCCATTAAAGGTATCAGACGTTACTGCGAATGGTTGCAAACTGGCCTGGAAGAAGCCGGAAGACGATGGAGGCAAACCCATCACTGCCTACATTGTTGAAAAATTGGACAAGGACACTGGGCGATGGGTTCCTATTGGAAGGACAACAGATCCTGAAATGGAAGTTAAGGGACTGCTGGAAGGACACGCTTATAACTTTAGGGTTAAGGCAGTTAACGAAGAAGGTGAAAGTGAGCCTCTGGAAACTGAGAGTGCAACTATAGCCAAAAACCCATTCGGTAATTGTTTATGTTAAATCATATTGCTTGCTTCTTTAAAATAGATTTAGTAATCAATAAATGTTTAGTTATTTCCTATAATCACTCACTGACATGTTCTTGACTGAAATGCTCTTGAAACTCGTGCACTTAAGTAAAACAATTAAATTTTTAGATCTCCCTGGCAAGCCTGGAGTACCTCAATTTGAAGATTGGGATGTTGACCGTGTTGACTTAAAATGGGATCCACCCAAATCAGACGGTGGTGCACCTATCACTGGTTACATTATTGAAAAGAAGGAAAAGAATTCTACATCTTGGGACAAGATCCATGAAACTACTGTAATTATAATTTCTAAGTTTATGGTATTGCATTATAGGTTAAAATATTTGAATTTTAATACTATATGATAAGTAACGGTTGATTACATAGATTGATTTTTATTATTATTATTTAGGGTCCCGCTTGCAAAGCTCTGGTAACTGGTCTCAAAGAAGGTAACACTTATCAGTTCCGAGTAAAGGCTGTCAATAAGGCAGGTGAATCTGAACCTAGCAATCCCACCGATCCTCATGTTGCTAAAGCCAGAAACTGTAAGTTAGCCTTATTTTTTTTCAAACAATTATTATATTTTTAAAATGTTTCCCTATTAATTTTATCTTAATTTATTTTCTCTTTTTTACTATAAATTTCCAGTGAAACCATACATTAACCGAGACAAACTTAATAAGATAACACTTCATGCTGGCACCAATCTCAAGCTTGAAGTCGATATCAAAGGTGAACCGCCACCAACTGTCCAGTGGTCTAAGCTGGGCACCAACCTTCAAGAGGATGGGCAGATCAAAATTGAAAATGTCGATTATAATACTACCTTATTAATCAGGGATCCAGTCCGTAAACATGCTGGCATTTACACCATCAAAGCTGAAAATATCAATGGTTTTGACGAAGCTACTGTTGAAATTAATATTTTGGGTAACGTACTGATTTTTCTATAATTATTAATCTCCGAATATGAAAAATTTATTTTTAGTTTAGTTAATAGGTGTCAATTTTATTCATTCCCGATATTATTCTTTTCTAGACAAGCCTGCTCCTCCTCAAGGACCGCTAGAAGTCTCTAATGTCCATAAGGAAGGTTGTACCCTTAGTTGGCAGCCACCTCTGGATGACGGAGGATGCCCTCTCACCGGTTACCAGATTGAGAAAATGGATGTGACTACTGGTAGATGGGTTCCAGCTGGCTTTGTCGATCCAACAAAAACAACACAAGAAATAACAGGATTGGAGCCGGGCAAGAAGTACCACTTCAGAGTAATGGCTACCAACGAAGAAGGAGAATCACCTCCTCTGGAGACAGATAATCCTATACTGGCAAAGAACCCATATGGTACAAATGATATAGTATTTAATTTTTTAAATAGTACTTTAAATTCACTAAAAGGAACTTTACTAAACAATAACAAGTAACGTTATGTTAATAACATCAAGTTCTTTTTAGGATTTTCCATTGCTCTGAACGATTTTATTAAAATAAATATAATATAATCAAAGATTAAAAAAAAGTAGTATAAAATATTAACATTTTGTTTGCAGATGTGCCATCGGCTCCTGGTCTTCCCGAAGTCGTTGACTGGAATGAGGATATGTTTGAGCTCAAATGGGATCCTCCCATCCGAGATGGAGGAGCTCCTATTACTGGTAACTTATTTATGCAAGTTCACATAAACAAGGTTTTTATTTTCTAGTTTAAAGGGGCAGACAAATGTTTTAATTTATTTGACTATCGTTATATTTCTTGAACTGTTTTGCAGGCTACATCATTGAATACAAGAGCAAAGATGATGCTAACTTTGTGAAAGCTGCTGAAATTTTCGGTAACAAATGCAAGGGTAAAGTGGACAAAGGTTTAGAAGTCGGCCAACAGTATCAGTTCCGTGTACGTGCTGTTAACAAGGCTGGTCCGGGTGAACCTGGAGAAGCAACTCTACCACACACATGCAAAGCCAGATACTGTAAGTTATTTTAAAATATCTTAAACATATGTCGATTTTCAAATTCCTTTACAAATTATATTATATTAAGGCATCATCGAATAAATTTATATTAATATTGTTGTTTCTTGTGGGTCCATAGGAACGACCTGAAATATTCCTAACGACTCACAAGAAACAACAATATTACAATATTGAGGGATCACTATCGATCTAAATTTATTTTGATTTTATGTCTTCTTTAGTATTTTAAGATATCTACTAAGACTAATTCTTTGTAATATTTACAAAAAAGTTTACCCTAGTTTTATATTTTCAGTGAAACCAAGGATTGACCGTTCAAAACTAGAAAACCTTACATTCAAGGTTGGACATACAGTCCTCATTGATGTGGATATTATTGGTGAACCCCCACCAACCGTCACATGGAAATTCAAGGATCAGGTAAGACACTCTTCTTATACCTAATTGTTAAAAATTTAGAAAATATGAATGGATAAAAATCTTATCTTAACACTAAAATATTTTTTGCAAATTTTTATTATAACCCTTCTGGCAATTGAGAGCCTTTTTATAATTGCTCTAAAAATTTTTATGTAAAGAAAGTTGTGATAAAGACTTTTCATTTTTTGCAAGTAATTGATCTAGTTTATCTGTTAAAATCAAAATATTCCACTAGAATCCATATTATTGTATCGACTGACTATTTCAGGAATTCACAGAGAAAGATAATCTCAAGGTTGATAACATTGATTACAACACCAAATTATTTATCAACCGTGCACAAAGAGCTAACCACGGAAAATATACCATTACTGCTACTAATCAAGTTGGTACTGATGAAGTAACCTTCGACATCACTGTTTTGGGTAATTATTTTTCATGATATACTATTTTTGTATATATATATTTTATAAATACTGTAATTCAACAGTATTTAAAAAATAGCATAATATTTTTCAAGGTTCAAATTAATTTTGTCTTAATGTTGAAACAGGTAAACCAGGCAAGCCTGGTGGCCCATTGGAAGTCAGTGATATTACAAAGAATAGCTGCAAACTGACCTGGAAGAAACCAGAAGATGACGGAGGTTCACCTGTGGAATACTACGAAATTGAGAAGCTAGATCCACTTACTGGTCAATGGATTATTTGTGGAAAATCAACTACTCCTGAAGCTAATATTGCTGGACTACAGGAGGGAAAGCCTTACAAATTCAGGGTAAAGGCTGTAAACAAAGAGGGTGAATCTGAAGAGCTCGAAACTAAGAAATCAATCATCGCCAAGAATCCATTCGGTAAATTATTATTAAATTGTTGCTACTTAAATCTATCATTATCTTGAAACCAAATAAAATAAAACGCAGTTATTATTGCTAACAACTAACTTTCCTAAATTCTTTTGAATCTTGCAGATGTACCTGATAAACCTGGACGCCCATCAGTAATGAATTGGGACAAGGACTTCATGGATGTTACTTGGACAGCTCCTAAAGATGACGGAGGTGCTCCTATTGAAAAATACATCATTCAGATGAGAGATAGAGATGAGAGGAACTGGGTCGATACTCTCACCGTACCTGGTGATAGGTAATAAAACGTTTTATAAAACATGCTTATATTTTGATTAATCTATATTACCTATGGGTATCATTAAACTAATATCAAGAAGTGGATATGAGAAGTGTGGAGGGTATGGTTAGGCAAGAAGGGATGCAGACAGCCCAAAATGCTACTGCCAAAAGGAAATAGGAGGAAAACCAGGTGGCTCATAGGTCTGAGTGGACCCAGTCCTAGACATTGCAGCTCAGAAGAGATCTGGCATTATTGAGAAGTCCAAGATTACCCTACTTGTCAAGTGTGTGGCAAAGAAGAAAAGACAGCTTACTACTGCATGAGAGTATGTGAAGGATCCACTTCCATACCTTTAGAGGGGGGTAAATCAGGGGGTGGGGAGAGGAGATTAAAATATAAAGATGGCCAGACGTCCTTTCTTTTATAATCCAAACAAGGAGACTTGAGGTCAAGACTGCAGTGGTTTAATGGGCATATAGTTTTGTGGTTGGCAAAAAGGATCCATACATGGTCTTTTTACTTGGCCGGGCCCATCCGTGCTCCCTACTATTACTACTTCACCAGACTAAACTTTTCATAGCTAAAATCAAGGCACTATTTATTTATATTTATTCTAGCTACTAAATATACATACTGTTAAATAACTGGTGTTCTGTTTGTTTTTAGGACCACTGGAAGAGTTCTCAATGTTGAAGAAGGCCATGAGTATGAGTTCCGAATTGTGGCAGTTAACAAAGCAGGTCCAAGTCAACCTAGTGACTCCTCTAAGCCGTGTGTTGCCAAACCACGTTTCTGTAAGTTATTGAATCATTGTCTTCTGGTTTTCTCTGTATTGACACATATTTTATAATAAGGTTTTCAAACTATAAACATGAACCTCTATACAAAAATGTATATGTTTCTTATCTTTGATTCTTCTTGATATTTCAGTGGCTCCGCATATTGATAGGGAAGCTCTGCAAAAGAAGGTCATAAGATCTGGACAAACTCTGAAGGTCATTGCCAATGTCAGAGGTGAACCACCACCAAAAATTGTTTGGTCCATTAATGGCAAACCTATTAATAACAACAGGTGTGTTTATTTTGAGTTATCATTTATCATAGTCATGTACAAATAATTGAAATACACTTTTAAAATATCGTATGCAAAATTAGAACGAAATTTTAATGACTACTTTAATTCAAAATTTTTTAGAATTAAAATTGAAAATGAAGACTATAAGACAACATTTATCTTGGTAAAAGCTGTTAGATCAGATGGTGTTGCTTACACAGTTGAAGCTACAAATGATTCTGGCAAAGATTCTGCCCAACTCGAAGTTTCAGTACTTGGTAAGATTACCTAAGATATTTTTAACACCTCAAAATTTAATTATCCACCTCCAAATCAGTATTATGATAAAGAAAAAAAACTAGCATGCATGATAATCTATAACAATAATAATTTGTTTAATGTTTTATAAAGTAATATTTAATGATTTTTGTTCTCAGGACCACCTGGAAAGCCACTTGGACCATTGGTAGTTAAAGATATTCGTGCTGATGGATGCAAACTTAAGTGGGACAAGCCTGAAGATGACGGAGGACAGCCAGTGGAATATTACGTTATTGAAAGGATGGACCCTGACACTGGAAAATGGGTCCCTGTCAACACAACTAATGGAACTGATGCTGATGTAAACTTTCTTTCATTCAAAATATTATATTTAATAAATATGTTTATTTAATAAAAATGTTTATTTCTATATTTATTGTATGCTTTGTTTATATTAATATGTTGTTTTTTGTTTGTTTTTTTTCCAGATGAACGGATTGATTGAAGGAAAGGAATACAAATTCAGAGTTAAGGCTGTGAACCCTGAAGGAGAATCAGAACCTTTGGAAGCTGAAACTTCAATCATTGCGAAGAACCCATATGGTAATTCATCAATGTTGACCTTTTTAATAATAGGGGTGTGGATATTTCGGATGATATCATTTTTTTATACTATTTAAAGAGGGGGGGGGGGGTGATAAATTTTGAATTCACATAATAACCGTTGATGTTATAGCCTCAGAGATGTTTCAACTTTAAAATACAATTTCTAACAATAATTTTTATTGTGTTTTCTAGATGAGCCTGACAGACCTGGCAAGCCATATGCTAAAGACTGGGACAGGAGCAGCTGTCTCCTTAAGTGGGATGCTCCAAAGTCAGATGGTGGAAGTCAAATTACTTCTTATATTATTGAAAAGAAGGACGAATACAGGTAACTGAACTAGTGGCTGGCTTATAAACTTAAATATGTTTGAATCAATATAAAAAAAAACTTACTATTTAATCAGCCCTTGTGTGTTAATTGCACATTCTATGCTTGTGTACTGAGAAGCATATTTATACTTAATATTTTAGTTAGCAATCTATTTTATTAAGTAGATTACATTTTAAGCTAGCTGTGAATTCAAAGAGCTGTTTCAGATGGCCATTACTGTAAAAATCTATAATTTTAAATAAATTAACTTATAATTGTTTACTTCAATTTCAGTACTAAATGGCAAAAAGGTGTGGAACTCATTGGAAACAAATGTGAAGGAAGGTGCCCTGATTTAGCTGAAAATACTAAATATCAGTTCAGGATAATTGCTGTCAACATGGCTGGACAATCAAAACCTAGTGAACCCTCTGACCCTGTTTTGATCAAAGATAGATTCGGTATGATTGATGCTCTTATAAGATTACATAATAATATTACGTTGGTATCATTTTTATCATATTGTGATAAAAATAATTTATAGAAATAATACTGATTTGTTTTTCCTTTGTTTGAACAGTCGCTCCTCGTATTGACAGGACGAACTTGAAAGATATGACTATAAGAGCTGGAAATAACTTTAAACTTGACGTTAAAGTTTCTGGTGAACCCCCACCATCCAAAACATGGTTCTGCAACAAAGCAAGACTGGCCACCGAAGGCAATGTCACCATTGACGTTGAAGATTACAGAATAAAGATGTCTATCTATTCTGCAACAAGGAAAAACTCTGGAAAGTATACCATTAAAGCAGAAAACGATTCCGGAAAAGACGAAGTATCAATTGAAATCACTATTCTTGGTAAGTATTTCACTCATTGATAAAATTATAAATAAGTGTAAACATTTATTTGATCCAGCAGTATAAAATATAATCAACTTGTTACAATCTCATGTAAAGATAATGTATTGTGATAGAGCCTAAATTCAATTTTGAGATTTTGATGGAT
>KZ651045.1:1435791-1468382 GCA_001010745.2 Gerris buenoi
TATTGCAATGGCACGAAAATTCAATTTTGAGATTTTGTTGGGTTTACACGTTTTGAGGTCCCCTCATTCCAAAAAAGGGGTTTTTAAAAAATGTTTTTGGGTATCGTCTGTGCACACGTGTGGAGCCTAAACTTTTTGACGAAATTTGACATATATGTTAAGTAAAATCATGTCCAGTCCTAAGGCGAAATCAAGACATTGATTTTAGATCTAAATTTGGAGGCGCCAGCCCCCCTCCCCATGAAACTAAAAACTAACTAAAAAAACTACGTTACTTTTTCAGTAACTATGTAAAAAATATATTTCTCGAAAACGGTTCCAACGGTTTTGATTAAAAAATTCTAAAATGAAGTCCTCATGTAAATACGAATCTAATGATACAAGCCTCTAATATTTTGATGAAAATAAATCTGATTTTGTTGAAAATCGAAAACAATAAATAAACAACCACCTATTGAACATGTTTTAAATATTATATAATAATTATCTAGTCAAATAATTATCTATAAAATATAATACTATTTATCAAATAATAATACTTATCTATCTTTTTTTTTTGGATTTGAGACTTAGATTATATGAGAAAGTTAGTCTATGTTATCTCATACTGATTTTTTACTTGAGGGACCTTTGAAATGGCTTAAATTTAAAATTGTTTTTTCAACGATTTAATAAATATGCACAGTCTAATTAAAAATCCATACCAAAGAAGTTGTATAACCTACAATTGCAATTCTATTTACATGTATTTAATGTTTAGACAAACCTGGAAAACCCGAAGGACCACTCAGAGTAAGTGATGTCCACAAGGAAGGTTGCTCATTGAAATGGAAAGCTCCAGAAGATGATGGAGGTGCTCCTATCGAATTCTACACCGTTGAGAAAATGGATGTGGAAACAGGTATATTATTATCAATGCCTTCTTCTAAGTTTTCTAAAATATTAACTAGTTAAATAGTTTAAAATTATAATATCAATATATTTAAATCATTAAGTTTATTAGGAAGTAAATAAATTGTACCAATTTTATTTTTGTTAATTTAGGACGATGGGTACTGGCTGGAAAGAGCAAAGACCCCAAATTGGAGATCGATAATCTTATTCCTGGACAGGAATACAAATTCAGAGTAATGGCTGTCAATGCTGAAGGAGAGTCTGAACCCCTTGAAACCCTTGAGTCCATTATTGCCAAAAATCCATATGGTATTTTTTTATTTTTTTTAAATTATGTCATATTAAACAAAAAAAAGTAGGTGTAACATAAATTTATATTTCACTTCTATGTAGATTATATCTGAGGTTGTGAGGGTAAATAAGCAATACTCAAAAACTTCACACTTTGCTACATGTTCCTCCTTTTTATGCCTAAAAAAAATTATTATTTTTAATATTTAAATTATTATGACTTGAAAAGGATAACATAACTTTTTTAACTATTAAAATTGTATATAAATTAAAAATTTATAAAAAGAAAAATCAACAACTAACCTTTAAAACAGAGGTGGGGAAACTGCGGCCTCGAGGCCACATGCGGCCCCCATAACGCTCTTGGAAAAATATAGAATAAAAAAAAAAAAAAAAAAAAAAAAAAAAAAAAAAAAAAAAAAAAAAAAAAAAANAAAAAAACCAAGAGAAGTAAAAAAATGAACTAGGTGTTTTAAAATGTTTGTGCCCCTGTGCCCCCCTAGACCACCTAGAGTAAAAAAAACTGTTTTGTTTAATAAATATTTTTGACATTCACCTCATATCCAATTTCATCTCAGAAATGCATAAAAGCGCTGTTTTGAGAGGTAATAATATTTGAAAAATTTCCCGGAACCCCCCGCCATAAATTCCCCCCTATAATTAACTGCAGACATGTCCATGATACAGTAAGATATTGTACTGCAGTAAGCACTAGCATAACATGTTCTAATGAATACTTTCTAAAACAGTTGTTATTGGACGCGGAGATTTTTTTTGTTTATTAGTTGTATATTTTTTTTGAATAATTAGTTCCCTTTTCTTGTTACCACTATGTATCCAACACCCAATCTAAACAGACTTAGAATGTGCTCCCGCCAGACGTAGACGCTGGTTATGCCACTGTAGTAACTTATGCGGCCTCATTTATGATTGTCTAATTTAAATATGGCCTCAAATGGTAAAAAGGTTCCCCACCTATGCTTTAAAATCTACTTTTTGGGAATTAACAAATTGAATTTTTAATTTACTTTTCTTTTATTCACAATCATTTTTTGGTGTGTGATTACGTGCAAAGCAAATAATTCATTGATAAAAAAAAATATTATTGTTATCATTTTTAACATAATATTTATTAAATTATTACTTTTATAAGGTAAATTACACAACATATTTCTAGATACTTCACTTAAACAATTTATTTTTTCAAAGAGAAAACTTGTCACTAAATGTGAGCTAAAAATGACTTATTACAATATACCAGTGATAAGTGTTAAGGAACTATTTAATATACTTTACCTCCAAGAAAACGATATTAGAATTGTATCTACGTTATTTGAAAATGTATTATAATTATTATGCTAAATACTAAACTTGCACAACCTCAAAGCTCCACTTTAATTTCTTCTTCTAAATAAATGTGTAATTTTGTAATCTTCCAGATCCACCAGGGGCACCTAATCCACCTGAAGTCACTGACTGGGACAAAGATCATGTTGACTTACAGTGGTCAACACCGATCAAGGATGGAGGTGCACCTATAACTGGTTATATTGTGGAAAAGCGAGAAAAAGGCAGCCCCAAATGGACCAAGGCATTGGAAACAAGAGGCCCCGAAACGAAAGCAAAGGTTGACAGTTTAGATGAGGGTGTTGAGTATGAATTCAGGGTTATAGCTGTTAATGATGCTGGTCCTGGAGATCCCAGTGCACCCAGCAAATCTGTCGTAACCAAACCAAGAAAATGTAAGAACTCCTTCAAATCTATTTACTTCATTTCTTACAATCTATTTTAAAGACAATTAAATATATATACTATTTTTGGTATTTGCAGTGGCTCCCAAGATTGATAGACGCAATTTGAAGAACTTAACTGTTCACGAAGGAGAGCCAATCATGCTTGATATCAAAATTATGGGAGAACCTCCTCCAGATACGACATGGACCTTTGGCAAAACTATCCTTGGTTCTTTGAGTGACCACTACAACATCAAAACGGTTCCGTACAATACAACTTTTGTAATTAAGAAGACACTTAGGAGAGATACGGGTATATATACCCTTCTCGCTACAAACAAATATGGCAAAGACGAAGCAGAATTCGAACTCAATGTTTTGAGTAAGTAAAAAATTCAATTTTACCTTTTTCAGGGCAATTATATTCCTATACTTTAATAATTTGTCTGGTAGCTCTCTTAATATTTATTCTTAATATTGACTATTAAATGTTTGCTATATTCAGGTAAACCAGGCACTCCGGAAGGACCAATTGAAGTGAGTGGAATACACAAAGAAGGTTGTAAACTTAAATGGAAGAAGCCTAAAGATGATGGTGGTGAGCCCATAGATCATTATATTGTTGAGAAATATGATCCGGATTCCGGAGTATGGTTACCTATTGGTAAGGCTATGAACCCGGAAATGGAAGTAACTGGATTGACCCCTGGTCACGAATATGAATTCCGTGTCAAAGCCGTCAACAAGGAAGGTGAATCTGAACCCCTTGTCACTCTATCGCCTATTATTGCCAAGGATCCATTTGGTAAGTAATACTATAAAATATTTGTACTTGTAACTTACGTGTGTTCTATTAAATGTTAAAAATTATTATTATCCTTTTTTTGTAATAAATATATTGAATTTTACTTTTAGTGGAACCTAGTGAACCTGGAGCACCAGAACCAACAGATTGGAATCAGAATCAAGTAGATTTGATTTGGAGGGAACCTGTATCAGATGGTGGATCACCTATTACTGGATACATTATAGAAAAAAAAAAAAAAAAAAAAAAAAAAAAAAAAAATAGAAAGGATTTATTTTTACATTTGGAAATTTAGCAGCTTGGTGTAAATGAACGGTACATAAATCCTGATACATATATGTATTAGATATAGGTAGTTTATGACAAATTTTGAGATAGAGATAATTTTTATAATTAAATATTTGTCTTTAGTGGAATATGGGAGAAGGCATTAGAAACAACCAATGCAATTCCTCAGGCAGTAATCACTGGATTAGTTGAAGGCAATGAATACCAATTCAGGGTAATAGCACTTAACAAAGCTGGACAGAGTCTTCCTAGCGAGCCTAGCAAGAACTTCATTGCTAAACCACGCTACCGTAAGTGTATTAATGTGTACTTTTCAACTTCATCCAAATCTTCACTATAAACTGATTAATATTTTAACATAGCAAATTTAAAATATACTAATTTGAGTTATTTCTCTGTTGCCAACAGTTGCACCAAGAATTGACAGGAGAAATTTGAGAGACATAGAATTGTCCACCGGTTCAGTTCTTAAATTGGATGCCAACATTATTGGAGAACCACCACCAACCGTTGACTGGAGAGCTAACTCAGGACCCCTCAGGTACTATTGGAAACCATTATTTTTATTAAGCGTAATTAAACTTAAAATTTGTCTGTCATTTAACTCAAAAACTTTGTTGTTTAGAAATTCCAAAACTGTTTCAATTGAAAATGTCGATTACCATACGAAGTTGGTTATCAGACCCGTTGCAAGAGGGGATTCTGGTGAATATGTTGTAACAGCTGTCAACAGCTCAGGTCGCGACCAAGTTATAATTAATGTCGTGGTTAAGGACAAACCAACACCACCACAGGGTCCTCTACAGGTTAGAAATTATTTTATTATATCCCTATAAATGCATTATTTATATTCATTTTAATCAAAAGAAATACTTAATTTTACTTTAGGTATTATGAAATGATTATTATTATTATTTTCTGCCTTTGTATTTGAGCATTACTAATATTTCTTGTTTACAGGTATCAGATATCCACAAAGAAGGATGTAAACTCAAGTGGAAGAGACCATTAGATGATGGAGGAACTCCAATTGAATATTATCAAGTTGAAAAATATGATGCCAGCAAAGGAACCTGGGTACCTTGTGGCAAAGCAACTGAGCCTAGTAAGTACCAAGAGTAATTATTAACTGATTTGATAATTATATTTTATTTTCTTATATTTTTCTCATCAGATGATTATTAAAATTTGCATTATTATTTTTATTATTTATTATTATTTATTTATTTTTTTTTTTAATTAGATTTTGAGGTTACTGGTTTGACTCCTGGAAATGAATATACCTTTAGAGTTGCAGCTGTAAATGCAGAAGGAGAATCTGAACCATTGGTTGCTGATACTTCAATCATAGCTAAGAATCCGTTTGGTAATGATTCTCAAAGTTTTATACATAATTATTCAAGTGTTTGATTCTAAAATTAAATTATTAAAATATGTGTTTATTAATGTGACTTTTAATGTTTTTAGATGAACCAAGTTCACCTCAAGATCTGCAAGCTACTGATTGGGATAAGGATTTTGTATCTCTGAAATGGGAACCTCCAGCAAACGACGGAGGAGCTCCAATTACAGAATATGTCGTAGAAGTGAAGGATAAATATGGAAACTGGGAAAAAGCTCTTACTGTACCTGTTGATCAAACCTTTGCCACTGTTCCTAACTTAAACGAAGGCGAATCTTACATGTTCCAAGTTAGAGCAGTGAACAAAGCTGGACCTGGTGAACCCAGTGATCCTACTCCGGCCATCATAACCAAACCAAGGAACTTAGCACCAAAGATCGATAGAGCCAACTTGATCGATATCACAATAAAAGCTGGGCAGTCATTTGCTTTTGATGTCAAAGTGTCAGGTGAGCCCATGCCAACCACAGCATGGCTTCTTGGAAGTAAAGAGTTGACTTCACGTGACCGCCTCAAGGTTGTTCACGGTGAATACAAAACCAAAATCAGTGTCCGTATGGCCAGGAGATGTGACACTGGAAAATACAAAGTTACAGCTGAAAATATCAATGGAAAAGATATTGCAGAAGTTAAAGTCAATGTTTTGGGTAATTATTACATATTTAATCCGACTTACTATGTTATGTAACCCATTTAAAATTCATTATCAATCAAATTTACTCATATTTTAATTTGATGTACTTATTGTTGTTAAGATGTGCCGAATCCACCGGGTGGTCCGTTGAAGGTCAGTGATGTAACATCAACTGGATGTAATGTTAGCTGGAATCCTCCAGATGATGATGGGGGTGTGCCCATTGAAAAGTACGTCGTTGAAAAACTTGATGAAGCCACAGGTAATATGAACATCTATTTTATGTTTAATCGATATCATATTTTTTTATGTTTTCATTGGAATTTTTTTAAAAAAATGAAAATTTTAACAGGCCGCTGGGTACCAGCTGGAGAAACTGATGGACCTGAAACTGATCTTAAACTTACTGGTCTTCAACCCCATCACAAATATAAGCTCCGAGTCCGGGCAGTCAATAGACAAGGGAAATCTGAACCTCTTACCACACTCACAGCATTTGAAGCAAAGAACCCATATGGTAATACAATGTTTTAAAGCTATTATTTTTTAGAAGTATTGTTAAAATTATATACCTTGCAAGCAAAAGTTTTCCTGGCTGTATTAATAACAGTCTTTGGTCTTTATTTTCAGAAACTCCAGATAAGCCAAGCAAACCTGATATTGTCGATTACGACAAGGACTTTGTAGAACTAGAATGGAGACCACCTCTGTCTGATGGCGGATCTCCCATTACAGGATACATTATTGAGAAGAAAGAGAAATACAGGTCAGAATGAACTTTAACGCAACTATTATAAAATGTATGGGATTTTATATTTTACATAAATATTTTAAATAATTTATTTATTTTTGTTTTATTCCCTTTAGTGATTCCTGGGAGCCAGTTAAGGAAGTGTCCAGTGGTGAAACTAGAGCTGTGGTACCTGATTTAGTGGAAGGTAGTCAGTATGAATTCAGGATCCGAGCTGTTAACAAGGCAGGTCCTGGAGAACCAAGCGAAGGAACTGGTCCCTTTATTGCTCGTCCCAAGAACTGTGAGTATAATACCATGTGATCTTGATAGTTGCAATAAAAAATATTTTTAAAAAATCATTATTTATTTTTGTACTAATATTTGCTACCTAAATTTAAACTGAATTTGCCACTAAAATTAATTCTAAAACTCTTATTCTTTTCAGTGGCACCTCATATCGACCGCAATGCTATATTTGACATCAAAATTTACGCCGGTCAGAATTTCGATTTTGATGTGCCTGTTTCTGGAGAACCTCCAGCAAGCAAAGAATGGACTTGCAAAGGCAACCTCTTGGTCAATACAGATAGAGTTAAGATTACAAATGAAGATTACAGCACAAAGATCAGAGTGATCGATGCTAGAAGGAGTGACTCAGGTCCTTATGGCCTTACCGCCAAAAATGTCAACGGTGTTGATAAAGTCACTGTCAATGTTACCGTTTTGGGTAAGTAAATTTACAGTCATTTATTTATACAATAAATGAGTTTATTAAGAAGACATTGAATAGTAGATCTCAAATTAGATTGTTTTGTTTGTAACCTTTTTATGAACTTTCTATATTTTTATAGTTCTTGTATTGCATTGTATCAATCACTCGTGTAATTAATATCGGTGTTCTCAATAATTCATCTTGTTTTTATATCCATAAACGTTGGAGCTAACGTTGCATTAATCCTTTTAAGTTAATAAATATATGCACTTATTAGTAAATAATAATAATTTAATTTAAAACATCTGTTATATTTTCTTACCAGATGTTCCACAACCCCCTGAGCCACCTCTTGATCCACAAGATGTTACCAAATCTTCATGCGTGCTTCACTGGAGGGCACCAAGAGATGATGGAGGTACCGATATCACTCATTATGTCGTTGAAAAAATGGACAGTGACAGCTTGAGATGGGTCCCTCTTGGAAATTGTTTCTCAACAAAAATGAGGTTCCTTTTTAAGTATTAAAATTTACTACTGAAGAAGATAAAATTAAAAATAATTATGTAATTTTTGTCAATAAAATATCTTAATTTGATTTTAGGGTTGAGCAACTGATTGAAGGACACAACTACAACTTTAGGGTGAAAGCAGTGAACAAAATTGGTGAATCTGCTCCTTTGACAGGTTCCAACCCCATAACAGCTAAAGATCCGTTCAGGAGACCAGAAAAACCAGGAACTCCTGTACCAATTGGTATGGTATATTTCTTTATACTCATGAGCATTTTACTTATTATTACTTGAGGTGACTTCATTTATTCTTCACTTATCATTTATTTATTTTTTATAGACTGGGGCAAAGACTTTGTTACCCTTGAATGGACACCTCCTAAGAAGGATGGAGGAGCTCCGGTGACATCTTACATTATTGAGAAGAAGCAGAAATATGGGTAAGAGTAGTATCGTTTAGTCCCAAGGAGAATATAAAATATAAATATCTCAAATGCAGATTTTTAAAAATTAACTCTGATTACATCTATTGTTTTATAGATCATGGGAGAAGGCTATGGAAGTTCCTGGTACTTTAACAACAGCCAAGGTCGATAAAGATCTGAAAGAAAATGAAGAATACGAATTTAGAATCATTGCTGTAAACAGAGGAGGTCCTGGAGATCCTAGTGATCCATCTGGTCCTGTCATCACTAGACCAAGATTCTGTATGTTCAACAAATATTTCTGTGTACTATATATATAAAGTTAAAGAATGGGAAAATAATCGGATTCTTTTCTATTTCATACATTATGTCAACCAAAATCGGCATTGAATTTTTTTCTGTCTACATGTGTCTGTCGGCACTGGTCTGAATGAAATCCATTATTTTTGACAAAGAGGTGTGCCTAACATGTTGGACATGTTGTAGACATGGTTTTGTCAAACAAATATTGAGTAGAACCAAAGTTATTGACAAGTAATCCTTATGTATATTAAAGTCTTTATTCTTTTCTATGGAGGCTTTGGAAATAAAACTTTTTAGATGTTTTATTTAATTGCTTGGTCTACATGATAGGGGACATAGCCACTGATTTCTAGCATGAGCCCTGCTCAGGGTGAAGGCTAGAGATCTATATTGATGAATTTACAATACTCCATTTAATATGACTGACTCCAGAACTTCCACAATAATTTTGTCTTTTGTTATTTTAGTGGAGCCAAGGATTGATTTATTGGCTATGCAGGATCTTACTGTGAAAGTGGGAGAAAATATTAACTTCACAATTCCGATCGAAGGAGCCCCTCAACCTAAGGTTGATTGGACAATCAATAATGTGCATATTGGCAACGATGGCAGGATCGATTGCATTCAACATATTGATGATGTTGTACTAGACATTTCATTTGCTGTCAGAGCTGATTCTGGTAGATATGGCCTCATGTTGAGCAACGAGCTTGGACAGTGTTCTGCCTATGCAAATGTCACAGTATTAGGTATGTTCTTTTAATTATTGGTTTTCTATTGGGATTTGTTTAGAAATAGTAACAACACTTGTATTGTTGTTCAATTATAAGTATAAATGTTTTTGCTTATTTTTATAATAATTTAACCATTAACAAAATTCTAGATCGTCCGTCACCACCTAAATCACCAATTGATGTCACTGATGTCACAAAGGAAAGTGCTAAGCTGACTTGGAGGCAGCCTGAAGACGATGGTGGCACTCCTATACTGCATTACATCATTGAAAAAATGGACACATCACGTGGTGCTTGGTCTGATGCTGGCATGTCACTCAATCTTCATTACACAGTAGAGAGGCTTATTCACAAGAAACAATATTACTTCAGAGTCAAGGCAGTTAATGCTATTGGGGAGTCTGAGCCCCTCGAGACCACAAAAGCAATCACAGCACAGAATGAATTTGGTAATCATATTTTTTTTATCTATCATGTAGGATTATTTCCTTTCTTTTAACTTGTTTTAATTATTAATTGCATCGCTTATAGATGAACCTGATGCTCCTGAAAGACCAAATCTCATGGACTGGGGTGAAGACTTTGTTGAAATTGAATGGGGAGCACCTAAAAATGATGGTGGCTCTCCAATCACCAAGTATATCATTCAGAAGAAGGAGAAGGGAAGTCCTTATTGGGTCAATGCCACTAATGTTCCTGGAAACCAGACTAGTGTAAGACATTTTTACTAATTTATTTAGGATACTATAAAATAAATCATACGTAGAAGTTGCTTGTACATTATACATTACAATTGCAATTATTTACTTCAAATTTGTTTAACTGGCTGCAAAAGCGAAAGCTTGAGCTCAGCTTATAATACATAATTAAATAACAATGACTAAGTATCGTTATTAAAGCTTTATTTTTAATATCGATTAAGTATACTTATTAAAATAGTAATATGTATTTTATGATCAAAATAAATAATAACTTTGACGTGGTAGATTGAAGAGTCATAGCCATTCTTATCCTCACTTTAGCTGTTTACCTTCCTCTTTTACAGGGTGTCATAAAAGAACTTACAAAGGGACACGAGTATGAATTCCGTGTTATTGCTGTTAACAATGCTGGACCAAGTTTGCCTAGCGAACCTACTGACTCGATTGTTACTAGACAGAGATACCGTAAGTACAATTATATTTATTATAAAACTCATATAATTGTTGTTAGTTATGTTTTTAATAAATAATTTGAATCTTCCTTTGTATTTATTTTGTTTTATTTTTTTACATTTGCCTAGAGCCTCCGAAGATTATCAGCCCATTGAACGATGTGGTGGTAAAAGCTGGCAACATTCTTCATGTCAATATAGAGTTTGTGGGTGAACCAACTCCAGAGGCAATTTGGAGTATCGGTTCCAAGACGCTGGTTGCTGACTCGAGGACAACTGTGTCATGCATCGGATCCCACACTGTCATTCACACTGTCAACTGTAAGAGAACAGACAGTGGATCCTATCACCTCCTTCTGAGAAACAGCAGTGGCATCGATGAAGGCTCAATTAACATAACCGTTCTTGGTAACTAATATAATATATCCTAAACTATAAATCTAGTTAATAAATTAATTAAATATTCTAGGGCTAATGTGATCATTTTATTTTTAAGATCGCCCTGGTCCACCTGGAGAACCTTTGGTTTATGAAGACATCACATCATCCAGTGTCACTCTATCATGGAGTCCTCCTAAAGACAACGGAGGAAGCGAAATTACGTAAGTTTGATAAAATTACAATTAATTTCGAGCATTTACTTCATTATGAATTATTTGTTGCCTGTATGTAATACATATTGACTACATCGCAATCTAAATTGATGATTTCAGTGGATATGTGATTGAAAAGAAGGATCTTACCCACGGTGGTGGATGGGTACCCGCAGTAAGCAATGTGAACCCAGCTCAGTCTCATGCAACTGTGCCACGTCTACTTGAAGGTACCAAATACGAGTTCAGGGTAATGGCTGAAAATCTCCAAGGAAGATCTGATCCACTTACCTCCACTCATCCTATTGTTGCCAAGAACCAATTTGGTAAGTATAATTCATTAACATATTTCAATCCTTACACTGCATGTCTTTTAGCAAAAATAAAATCTTACATAATTGCTCTGTGTAATTTCAGATGTTCCTGGAAAACCAAGTAAACCACATGCTAGTGAAATTAGCAAGGAACAAATCACAATTAAGTGGTCTCCGCCTCTCAGTAACGGTGGTTCAAATATCATTGGTTATCACGTAGAAAGAAGAGAAAAATTGTCTGGCAGGTGGCTTAAAGTAACCAAAGATCCAGTCAGGGTACGCTCAAATATAAATTCTGTTCTATACTATTCATATTAGAAATTGGGTAAAATTCATTGGCTTTTCACATTATCACTTTTTCAGTCTAGGAAAAGATTTGAAAACCCCTGTACTTTTATTAGGTTATTGATGAGTTATAAACTTGGAATTTATTAATTTCAGGTATTGGAATATGCTGACAACCATGTTCACGAAGGTAAAATCTATGAATACAGAGTATCAGCGGTTAATGCTGCTGGACAAGGTCCATGGAGTTCTTCCTCTGACGGATTATGGTGTAGGACACCGCCATGTAAGCTTAAATATTTATCTTACACAAGAATTATAATCTTTACCTTAAGCTGTTTTATTAATAAAAATATAATTTAATTTAGTGTTTTTTTGTAGTGTTGATTTTTCATTTCTACTGTTTGTATTTGACAGGTGTGCCCAAGATTACCAGTGACTTGAGCATTAGAGATATGACAGTAATTGCAGGAGAAGAATTCACGATAACGGTACCGTTCATTGGAGTGCCCACTCCGAAACCACTGTGGTTAGTCAACAGCTGTGAGATAGTCCCTGATAGTAGAATAAAGTTTGAAACATTCCATAATGAAACCATTTTCCACAACAAATGTGCTAAGAGAGCCACGGATTCTGGTGCCTATACCATTCAGTTGTATAACTCTGAAGGATCAGACTCGGCATCATGCAGAGTTCTTGTTGTTGGTAAGTATTTTCCCTTTGTGAAATAAATATTCTGTATTTTATTATTTCAATTTTCTTATCTATTTACTTTACTATTATTTTACATTATCAATGTTTTAATAATAATAAAAAAAATTGTATTTGTGCAGACAAACCATCTCCACCTCAAGGCCCATTGGATGTTTTCGACATCACTCTGGAAACTTGCTCATTAGCATGGAGGCCTCCATTAGACGACGGAGGTTCCCCTATTACAAACTATGTTATCGAGAAAATGGACCAAGCTTCTGGAGTAAGTTTTTTGTTTTTCTATTGAACATTGAAGATTCTATTGAAGTGTGAAGATTTCCGTCTCTAACCTGAGTTAGTTCAATGGGCCAACCTAAGTGGCCTGCGTCTTCAGGTGTAAAAGCCCCCCTGGAAAAAAATTCTATTGAACAAATCTGGGTGGAAGACCAATTTGTTTAAATATTGCTGGGCGATTGAATATTGAGTTGGGAGCCCAGTCTGGAAATTAAACTCAGAGCTGTGTGGTCTGTGGAGGACACCCATCCTACTAATTCCACGCCCAAGGCTGCTTAACCTAAATAATTGAGAGCCAATAGCTCTCCCCTGAGGGTACTCAATCAAGTATTAGTATTAAGCCAACATTTAATCTAATGATGTAATGTCTAATCCTAATGAATATATTTACTAATAATTGGCTGTATAATATTTGCAGGTATGGATGAAATTGAGCAGCTTTGTTAGAAATTGTCACTATGACATTTTTGGTCTTGAGCCAAATAAGAAATATCTGTTCAGGGTCAGAGCCGAGAATCAATACGGTTGTTCAGATCCTCTAGAAATGGATAATGCCATAACTGCGACTTATTCATTCACTGTACCAGATCCACCTGGTACTCCTGTTGTTTCAGACTGGGAAACAACCAGTGTTACATTGAACTGGTCGAGACCAAGGTCTGATGGTGGAGCCAAAATACAGGGCTACAGGCTTGAACTCCGGTGAGCAATATATTAGTTCATATTTCATTAATATGTTACTGATTACCTTTATTAGTATATTGATGAACGTATGAAGAGTAGAAATTTAATAATGTTTTTTTATTTTTTCAGGGATCTTTCGGATGACGCATCTTGGCGTGCGGCAAATGACTATCTGGTTAAAGACTTAAGCTACAATGTATATGGTTTAGCACAAGGACACACTTACGAATTCCGAGTAAAGGCTAAGAACGCTGCCGGATACAGCAAACCTTCTCACAGCTCTGGATCATTCCATCTCAAGGACAAACAGAAGGTTCCTTCACCGCCTGGAACACCCACTGTCGAGAAGGTTGGAAGAAACTATGTCGATCTCAAATGGGAGCCACCGATTTCTGATGGAGGTTCAAGGATTCTTGGATACATTATTGAAAAGCGTGAAATTGGAACTCCTAGCTGGGTAAAATCTAACGACTACAATGTTGTTGACTGCAAGTTCACAGCCATTAACTTGGTGGAAAATGCAGATTATGAATTCAGGGTGACTGCCTATAACAATGTCGGTAAGAGTGAACCAAGCTCGTGCACTACTCCTATTAAGATATGTGAAATCGAAGGTGGAGAGAAACCTGAATTTATCAGGCCACTCTCTAACCATGTGGTGCCTTTTGGCAAGCCATTCACTCTCACATGTGAGGTCAGGGGTACTCCCACTCCCAAGGCACGTTGGTTGAAAAATGGAAGAGAAATATTACTTGGAGCCAAACAAAAGGCCGAAACACAGGGTACCATTTTCAAACTTATTCTTACAGAAATATCATCCGTCGACGATGGTGATTATACCTGTGAAGCATACAACTCAGCTGGTCATGCATACTCAACTGCTAGAATCAAAGTTGGAAGTAAGTACTACAAAATTTTCATAATATACCTCTTCAAGAAAATAAAAAAATGAATTTTGACAGTTATTTGATTAATAATTACATTTTAAAAAATAAAATAAATAAATAATTTTATAAAATTTGAGTCATCCATTTTTCTCTATGAATGATAGTTAGAACAATATAAACATAATCACAAATATAACTTTTCCACTGATAAATTCTCTTATTTTCAGCACCACCTAGGATTGACAGATGTCCTAGTACTTTGTATCTGCCACTGGGTGACAATAACAAGATCAAGGTGTTCTACGGTGGAGACCAGCCTATGGATGCAATCCTCAAAAAGAATGGTCATGAAGTTGCGCAATCTCAGCACATTAAATACACTGTGTTTGATGACTATGTGGTTATATTCATTCGAGAAGTTAATAAAGATGATTGTGGAGACTACACTATAACCCTCAAAAATGAAAGTGGATCAGTCACTGGAAACATGACAGTCTATGTCACAGGTAAGAATCATTATAGACAATTAATCCATTATGAAAAATTAATGGAAGTGTATAGAAGATGAAAGGTTTGGGCTGAAACTGTGAAAATCGGTGCCTACCCTGCTACCAGCCATTTCTTTTGAATACATATTTTATTTATTTATTTATTTATATTTTTTTCAGGATTACCTGGACCACCAGTTGGACCCCTTGATGTGACTGAAATTACAAGGCACAGTTGCACTCTCTTGTGGAAGCCACCTCAATACGATGGTGGTCTCCATGTTTCCCATTATGTCGTTGAGAGGAAGGACATTAAAAGCAGTCACTGGATATGTGTTTCTACAACATGCAGGGAAACCACATTTACTGTACAGGGTCTTACTGAGGGTAATGAATACCTGTTCAGAGTTATGGCTGTTAATGAGAATGGCATTGGAGCTCCATTAGAAGGAATCAACCCAACCAAAGCCAAGGCACCTTATGGTAAAACCCTAAATACAATTGTAACAGCTTAACTCTATAGCCTTTCTTACATAAATATATATATTAACTATTTTAATTGATCCGCTTATTTATTTTTCATTTAGATGTTCCATCTATGCCTGGTGCACCAAATGTCACCGAAGTTGGCGGTGATTTCGTAAATCTAAGCTGGACCAAACCTGAAAGTGACGGTGGCTCAAGGATACAGGGATACTGGATCGACAAGAGAGACGTGACTAGTGATACCTGGCTGAGGGTCAACAATACCATTTGTCTACCTACCCTAATAAACATTCCAAACCTGATTGAAGGAAGACAGTACGAGTTCAGGGTCTTTGCTCAGAATGAGGCAGGTCTTAGTTTACCGTCCACAGCCTCTAGATCCGTCCAGATCAAGGACCCACTTGGTAAATTATCATTATTTCACATTAAAATTACATTTAATGAAATTAAACTAGTAATTTACTAAATAGTGAATTAAATTGGTTTATTCCACTTTTTATAACTCCGCTGTTTTTTTTTTTTTTTGTTTTTTTTAGCTGCTCAACCTCCAGAAATAATTGTACCTTTGAGAAATGTCTATGTGAAACAGAATGCCAATGCACAGTTTCAGTGCACAATCACTGGCTCACCTCCTCCTGTTGTTACTTGGTAATCACTTTTATATTTTATTGTTAAATACTCCCTCTTACCCATCATGGGCAAAATCTTTGAAAAGCTGCTCCTTAGGCGGATTCTCCCTATCATATCCTCAACCAACTCCTTACCTCCCCACCAATTTGGATTTAGAGAATCACACTCTACAATCCAACAATGCCACCGACTGGTAGATACCATATCCTCTTCCCTTGAGCAGAAAGAGTATTGCTCGGCTGTCTTCCTCGATGAAGCTCAGGCTTTTGACAGGGTCTGGCACCAGGGCCTGCTCTGGAAGCTCAAGAAAATCCTTCCTCACACTTACTACCTTATTATCCAATCCTACCTCTCCAACAGATTTTTCCGTGTAAAAGTAAAAAATTCCCTCTCCCCTGTAGGCCTTATCCAAGCAGGCGTTCCTCAAGGCAGCATCCTTTCTCCTATTCTATATAACCTCTACACAGCTGATATTCCTCAACATCCCTCCACACAACTTGCAACCTTCGCAGACGACAAAGCTATTCTTTGCACCCACAAAAACCCATCAGAAGCATCAAATATCCTCCAAGAGCATCTGATAAGCCTAGAAACATGGTTTAAAAAATGGAGAATAAAAATCAATGAAACAAAAAGTGTACAAGTGACCTTTACGTTACGTCACGGATACTGCCCGCCAGTTCTCCTAAATAACGCAATTATTCCTTCAGCATCCGAAGTCCGCTACCTGGGGCTTCACTTAGACAAAAGACTTACATGGAACCCACACACACGCCTAAAAAGGATGGAAGTCAACAGACGCTACAAACTCCTTCTACGACTGCTAAACACTCGCTCAAAACTTCCTCTCCACCACAGATTACAAATATACAACACAATTCTAAAACCCTCCTGGGCCTATGGAATAGAACTCTGGGGCTCCACCAAACCATCGAACATCCGTCGCTTACAATCTCTACAGTCAAAAATCCTCAGGAAACTTTCTCATCTACCATTCTACGTACCAAATATTGTAATTCATAAAGATCTTAATGTCCCTTTTATTAGAAACCTGGCCATAGAACGATATAAAAACTTTCACACCAAATTGACCTTGCACCCAAATCCAAATGTCCAATCCCTTTCCTCACTTACTATCCCAACCGCTCCTCGCCGGAGACTAAAAAGAGAATGGCCTAGGGACCTTCTAAACCTGGTAACTTAACATTTAAATCTACATGTAAATATATATGTAATAACAAATAGAAATATGCATGAGTATAATAAAACACGCTACGGAGTGCCACCACTGGGTGACCACCCGAATCAAGCCAATACCATAATGTTAATATAAATTGTAATTCACTACCAAGACTTCTTGTTACATAATGTAAGTAGTTGAAGTTATGACAATAAAGAATTTTAAAAAAAAAATTGTTAAATACTAAACAATATTTAAATAACCCCAGCGTGTCAGTAATAAAATTATTTTAATCTGTGCTCTATCATTAAAAATATTATATTTAAATGTTCTTCATAATATGTAAGAGTCTTACTCAATTGATTTTCTCTTAAATGCCACAATTTTATTTGAATTTCAGGTACAAAGGAGCGCATGCTATTACGCCTGGAGCTCGCCACTTTACATTCCATGATCACGATTCATACACACTAATAATCAACAATGCCTTTGGTCTTGATGCCGATTCCTATACTTGCAGAGCCGTTAACAAAGTTGGTGTTAAATCAAGCAAGGCCGACTTAATTATAATGAGTAAGTATTTCATAAGATTGAATATGAATCATTTTAAAAAATAATTGAGGGCTTACAGGTTAAACTAAGCAGATAGCTATAAATAGTTGTATGTTGTTCTGCGGTGAACAATTACAAAGTCAATATTTACTGGTATTGGAATGAGAATCCAAAATCTTCAACTGGAACTAGTAGTAGTAGTCTAGTACTTCCTACTAGAACGAGCAATTAGGCCATCACTTAGGCCCTTTTTATGCCCCGCGGTAGAGAGTTTCAGCCACTTCACACATCATACATTTGTACATTGTACCGCCGAAGCGAGTGATGTGATCAATAGTGAGCCATATAAATCAGAGTGTCACTGCGAGGAATCGAACCCCATCTCGTTCCACTGATTCAGTGATGGCCTAGCAGACATGGTTTAACCCACACGGCTACGCCACCTCTCTTCAACTGGAACTAAGTCTTGAATATTACATGCCACCCTTAGGATAAAACCCTTAAATCTCTTATTCTTAATTCTGCTACTGGCTTTAACATTATTTATTTTGATTTCAGGTCCACCCAAACTGAATGTCCCACCTAGATTCCAGAGTGAAGCCTTCTTCAACAAAGGAGAGAATGTGGTTATCAAAATTCCATTCACTGGTCATCCTAAGCCTAAAATTACATGGTACAAGGAGGCAGAACATATTGAATCTGGTGCTCATTACAACGTCGAACTTAAGGTTACCAGTCATATCTTTCAAATAAACTGAATATACAGGGCGATTAAAAAATGATTACCGATTTCAATTTAAAAAAAAAAAAAAAAAAAAAAAAAAAAAACTACATAGCTTATGATTTGAAATGTGTTTTTGAGGTCCTGCAGAAATTCTAAATGACCTCAATAACTATAAGAACTACCCTTTCAGTAGGTACAAAACCTACAAGGACATGCTTGTGGTATTTTAGAAGTGGAGGTAGGAATTAAAAATTGGTACATTCTTTTAGAATTACCTTGAATAATACAGTAAATAACCTTAGCTCCAATAGTTTTATGGAGGTGTACATTAGGGTGGGCTGAATAACACAATTTTTTTAAACTGATTAGTCAACATCTGGGAGGGTCTCGGTTTCAAAAAATTGTGAAATTTCTTAAATTTGTATGTTTTTTCACAGTTAGTTCTACATTCTTGCAATATTTTTACTTCCTCATACATATGTTAATAGTCTGTTTAACGATATACATATTTACATAATAATACATGGTTTTTCAAAAATTAGACAAACTATTGATAGACGTATATAAACTTTTACACAAATCTATCATCTAAAAATTCCCTTGCAGCACTCAGCTTATTTTAAAAATTTCTTGAAGAAAATGTTAAAAATAATTACCACAGCTCACCATGTGGAGGCAGATACTTGAGCTCCGCCCTAACCCACCCAACCTCCCTAATTTTGAGCTGGGACTATTTAATAAAAAGTTCAAATTAAATACTTTTTTATATCAAATTTTGGCATTTTTTGTCTCCTTTTTTAATGATTTAAAATATAAAATTGTCTTTCTTCTTCATTGTAAATGAAGATGATGTATTAATCACAAGTTTGTTACATTCGTTCAACAGCTTGTTTGTGGCGAGAAAGATCTATATTTGCTTCATGTGTAATTAGTAGCAGCATGAGAAAACATCAAATACAAAATATCAACCCCAAATTTTGTGTGCGGTGTTTTCTCTTGATTATGCAACTTTTTGAAATATTGCTTTTTTCAATTTCAAAAATTCAAAGACCTGAATATCACCAGAACATTTAAATACGCCTGGAATGGAGCGTTGTTACTAATTGTAACAAAATGCTTCATAACATGTTACATATTATAGTTGATTTGATTAATTTATATATTAAATATTTTTATAAGATAAATATTTATGTATCACAGGAAAGGCATGCTATTTTGACCATCTTAGACGGAAGCAACATGGATAGTGGCCTCTATAGAATTGTGGCTGAGAATGATCTTGGAATGGACTCAGCTAATATTGAAATTCAAATCAGCGGTAACTTTTCAATTGATTAGTGCATTATTTGTTGTAACCATATTATTATCCATTTCCATTTTATAAATTCATATAATGGTGTGCAAAACATAATTTTGAAGTTGTAAGACAAATTTCAGGGTCTAATACTTTTTCTTTAATACGTTTGAACTATTTCTTACAGATCGTCCTGATCCTCCCAAATACGTTACTGCCGAGGGTGTTACACAAGATTCGCTTGCACTGTCCTGGTCACAACCTGTATGGGATGGTGGAAGTAATATCACCAACTATCTTGTTGAAAAGAGAGAGCATCCCATGTCAAGCTGGATTCGAGTTGGACATACCAGGTAGATACTACTTAATGTACTAATACCTCAAAGGTAAATTATTGCGTCTAATTTTTTTTTTAGACTTCAATTTGCTGTGTACTAACGCTGGCTGGTAATTCTGGCAAAAGAAGAAAGGAAGAAAAGACCAAGAGCACAATTAATAAAAGAGGACAATATATATTACAAAAAGAGAAGGTGTCAATGGCCCAAGCTTTTGAGGTGCTCCTACCTTTCAGCCAGGGGTAGAAGATAGTAAAACAAAAATTAGTTAGGCATTACATCCTACTACCCATAATGTCCTACTACCCATTTTGCTCCCTATACAATAGCATTAAAGGTTTTTACTTTGTGGTTTTGTTGCTTTGTAAATCAATGCCTCGTTTTTAGGTTTACTGCTATTCCTGTCACTGGCTTATCAGCTGGTCATACATACTCATTCAGAGTTTACGCTGAAAATGTATATGGAAGGAGTGACCCAAGCGATGAAAGCATGCCAGTAACAATGAAGGAAACTATCAAGAAACCAGCCAAGAAAACAACATATGAGTGTAAGTATCAATTTGTGTAAATTGTTGTAATTATTATTATTATTTATTTTTTTGCTGGTGTATTTATGATTTTAAAGACGATGTAAGCTAGTTCTCTAGGGAGTTCAGGTACTAGATTTGATAAGGAAACCAAAGAGGCATCAAATTACTGAGAAGCCAATTATCAATGCTTGCTAAAAATGGGTGTGGGTTAAAAACAAAAGTGGGAGACAAAGGAAGTAAGGACAGACATTCACTTAAAAAAAGGCAAACAATAAAATCAATAAACATAATCCCAAACAAGATTAATTTACATTAAAATTTCAAAGTATTGAGAGTTATTTTCCTTCAATTATATAATATATAATAATAATATTGTCCTTTCAAGGTTCATGAAGGAGATAAAAGTAAATGCTACCGGACAGAGAATAATGTTTTTATAATATACAGTCGAAACTGTCCTTTTTCCATAAACTAAAAACACAATAGGATTCCTTATTAAACTAATTTAATCCCTTTTGAAAAATGATATCTATTGGATTATGTTTTTTTAATGTAATTTGATGATTAAAGTTGAAAAAATCCAATAGCAATCTTCATCACTCTTAAAGTTGAGTACACAGCTGATATGTTTTTAAGAGCGTTATTTAAAATTATATCAAAACTATTTTACAAATTTATATTTTTCTTTTTGTTTCAGTGGACGAAACTGGCAAGAAAATCAGAGGCAAAGCAGATGACACAGTCAGGGACTACGATCAATATGGTATTTATATAAATATAAATTACATGAAATAGAGATGTTTTAGTTGAAATAATTTGTCAGCTACTTGGGCTATATTCATTATGATTTGATATTATATTCATTGTGATCAGCTTATTCTTTTGCATATGATGTCCTGTATTAATAAGATTTATTGTTTGCTTTTGAAGCAGATAAATAAAAGCTTTATGATCTAAGTAGTAGTTTAATTATTTTAATATTAGTTAGTTTAGTTTATATATTTTTATATAGTTTAGTTTAGTTTATTAGTAGTTTAATTATTTTAATTTAATAGTTTAATTTTGGTGTTCAATTTTTTTTAATAGTATTTGACATTTACTCCAAGTACATACCACAACCTGTTGATGTCAAGAGCGCTTCAGTGTATGACTACTATGATATACTTGAAGAAATTGGAACCGGTGCTTTCGGAGTCGTTCACAGGTGCAGAGAACGTAAGAGTGGCAACATCTTTGCTGCTAAGTTCATTCCTGTGTCACACTTGATGGAGAAAGAACTCATCAGGAAAGAGATTGACATAATGAATCAACTCCATCATCCTAAATTGATCAATCTCCACGACGCCTTTGAAGACGATGATGAAATGGTCCTTATCTTTGAGTTGTAAGTGCAAAAAACCTCTTAATATTTGAAATAACTCATGATGACTATAATAATAATAACAATATAAATTATATACCCTATTTGTATAACTAAAGCTTATTGTTTTATTTACAGCTTATCTGGGGGTGAACTCTTTGAACGTATAACTACTGAAGGCTATGTAATGTCTGAAGCTGAAGTTATCAATTACATGAGGCAGATATGTGAAGCCATTAAGCAAATGCATGAAAAGAATATTATTCATTTGGGTATGCCTCATTACCATTTTAATTGGAATATCTCTTAAATTCTTGACATTTTTTTTCAATTCAATATATTTAATTTTGTTATCTCTACTTTTTTTAGATATTAAGCCAGAGAATATCATGTGCCAGACCAAGCACAGTACAAATGTCAAACTGATTGATTTCGGATTGGCGACCAAACTTGATCCTAATGAAATAGTAAAGATTTCTACCGGAACAGCGGAATTCGCAGCACCTGAGATAGTTGAAAGAGAGCCAGTCGGTTTCTACACAGATATGTGGGCTATTGGTGTATTGGCTTATGTTCTGTAAGTGGATCATAGTTATATCTTAAATGTACTGAATATGCTTCTTGTTTAGCATCAAGGGCTCAGCAATGTCTGCAGAAACAGAGCCTTTGATACATCTTTTCAATGGCTTGCCTTAAATGTCCTTTTGATCAGGAAACAGCATATTTTTTGGCTATCTTTATTTGATCTCGATAGCAGAAATAAATTTATATTGTTTAGACTATGTTTATGTTACAGTTTGAGTGGCTTGTCACCTTTTGCTGGGGAGAATGACGTCGAAACTCTTAAGAATGTCAAAGCTTGTGAATGGGAATTTGATGAAGAGGCCTTTACCAGTGTATCTGAAGAAGGCAAAGACTTCATTAGAAGGCTTCTTGTTAAAAATACTGAGTTAGTAGTAATAATTTATCACGTTAATTTTTAGAAAATTTAATTTCTCTTTTTTTTTTTAATTTTATGTACTGAATATGTTGTCCTTTAAATTGTGCATTTGCTATCTCTGCCACTTCAGACGCAACCTGATGTGTCTTGGAGGGAGCAATTTTGTTCTTGATATTTAACACTATACATTAAGCAAGCTGGATAATATTAATGTATATTATGAGCTAGGAAAATTTTGTGTAAGACTCTCCACACATGGGTCGATTTGTAGTTGTCCCGAACTCCAAGCCTTATGTGCATCAAGTATCAACTACTCATCACTAGTGGAATGGCCTCCATGGTCGATGTTTTTGTCAGTTGACTGCAGTCTGTAACTGAGGTCAAAGCATCTTTAGTTTTTTCTTTGTATAATTGTCTCGGGCATCAAGCTCGTTTTTTCCTGTTCGCTGCAGGTCAAGAGGTTCCAGGAACGATCAAGGTTGATCAGGGGTTCCTGCTTAGAGAAAGTTTGTTGGATATAAACTAATTCATGAAAACAAGCTGAAAAATGTTATATCAGGTGTTATATGTTGTCCCTGGGTTTAGACCAATACATTACTTCGTTTGTTAACGGGCTTGTAAAAAAGAGTGGAGGAGGTACTCCCCCTGTAATATTATGTCACTCTCCATCATTCACAGGGCAAATTTTGGTGACTGTCAATCATCTAAGGTGAATCATGATGAGTATTTTTATTCATTGTCCACCACATCGCTTATATTTTTAAACCTCTAGGGAATCTTAATCTTTCTTAAATCTCTAGGGTTAAATATTAGCAATCAGTATCTTATGCATTTAGTAGTATTAGTGGACCATTATGATCTGATGTCTGTTGTCATTCCATAATGATTAATTTTATTCCATTTTTTTTTTTGTAATTCAGGAAGAGGATGACCGCCCACGAATGTCTCATCCACTCTTGGTTAGCTGGAGACCAATCAAGCAAGACAACTACCATTTCCACTTCACGCTATATCAACATGAGAGACCGTATCAGGAGTAAATATAGTGGCTGGGATAACTTTGTCCTTGCTCTTGGAAGGCTTTCAGAATACAGTTCACTACGTAAACTGCTTATTGAAAAATATAAGATTCAGCAGACATCATTTGGTAGGTTTACTTCTTTTATATACCAGATATTCTTTTAGCTCCACCAGACATTTTTCTTTTATCTCATTTATCAAAGCCAAATCACTGTCTGTTTATCAGGTGATTAAGATTTGAAAACAAGAAAGAGTTTGGAAGGGCCAGCTAGATAAGGAGAGATAGGGGAATGCGGGATGTCTGTCATACTGTTTGTAGTGCTAAAATCACAGAGCAAGCAAGACAGGATGCATTTTTATGATGCTACATCCACTCTCCTCTTTGCCCCAGTTCAGGTCATTTCCTCCAGTACCTGTGCAGTGTATCAGTTAGAATTTCTCTGACATGAACCCGAGGATATTCTGCACTGATAATGATATGATATTTTGCACAAAAATTTGACAGCACAAGGGTGTTCACTTGGACGATAGGTGAATTCATATTGTGCTTGCCAGGCTGAGATTTAGAGCCACCTCTAACCACCCTTTAGGAAATTTCTCTAGCACGTGTAATATGAATTAACCGAGCAATATGAAATATCGTCCATCAAGGTTGATGGTCTTTCTGAACAATGTTTGTCTTCACACGATTTCCAACCTTCTTTGAACCTTCCACACAACTAATGACTCCATGAACAACTGAAAAATTCATCCCCAAAAGCCTCCCCTAACATTTTTAAAGTTACTTAAATGTTTTTCCCAACCTCTCAAAAACTTGCTAGTCTTCCCTTTCATTCATTTCTCAAAATCACTGAATGAATAAACCTTTTTCACTAAAATAGCTATAAGTTTGCATTTATAGAGGTTATCGTCGTTCTGCCTTTGCTCGGGGCGAAACAGTGATACCAACCTCACTGCTTTCTGACCCTTTTTTACATGTATTTCAGACAGTCCCGATACTTTTTCAGTCCTCATACATTTCAAATGTTTGACTCTATGTAAGAAAGTGTAACTTACATGCGAAAGAAAAGCTAGTTCTTTGGCACGTTGTTCTTTGTATGTGTAACACTCATTTCCTTATTTTTTTTTTATAATCCAATCCAAATTTTTTTATTTTTTATTAATTCACTATGTTGTGTTGTTTAATAGATCGTAGGCAAGCGGCTCCCAGGTTTGTCATCAAGCCTCAAAGTGCACTCGCCTATGAGGGCCAAAGTGTTAAGTTCTACTGCAGGGTAATTGCGGTTGCTACTCCAACGCTCACCTGGTACCACAATAACCAAGAGCTTAGACAGAGTGTCAAGTTCATGAAGCGTTATGGAAATGATGACTACAACTTCATAATCAACAGGGTCAAATTGGATGATAGAGGCGAATATATAATCAGAGCGGAAAATCACTATGGATATAGGGAAGAGATTGTCTTCCTTAATGTTTTGCGTAAGTTAATATTAAATATATTATGACTATGCCTATACTTGAAACGTTTCCATATTTCAATAATATTCTAACCTTTAAAGATTGGCAAGTGGTGATGAATGAATAATATGGCCAAATCCCCTGTCCTGTTATAACCTAATAATAATGTGTTAATCGGGACTTAAATTAAAGATGTAGTCTTCATATAAAGTTAGGCAAATCAGGGGTGTCAATGGTTTTTATCTTTAAGCTTAACAAGAATAATCATTATAAATTGACAAATAGAAAAAATTAGTCATAAAATTGACCTTTATATATTCACCTCAACAAGTTTTGTTTTTATAAATGTTTTGAAAAGGGTATTTTTTTCCATCTTTTTTCACTGATAATGATAAGGGTTTTTGGACAAAATTCTTGTCCAAAGATTGACACCTGACCAATTCAAGTAGAAATGACAGTATTTCTAAAATGGACACCAATACGTGCAACAGTGTATTGTGTCTAGAATATTGCTGCTTCACCATTCAAAAAGACTCTTGGTTAGTGCAAAAACTATTAAAGAGGAAACTACTAACTAAAGTGTTGGTCAAGAAGGGGTAAAAATAACACTATTTTATTAATTTGGTCATATTTTGTCCCAAAAAGGACATAATGTTGAAGTTGTTGTTTCCAATTAGGTTGGTATAAAATAAAAATTTGCTTATCAAAAGGTTATACTGGAAAATGTACATAAAACTAACTATTAAAATGGATATCAGACTTAATATGGATAAGATATCTTTACTTATTTATTTACTTATTGCAACAATGCTAAAATTTATATTCATACATGATTAATAATAAACTTTTTTTTTTCTTTTTTTTTTATTAGCAATGCCCAAAGAAATCCCGACCTACAGGCCAGAATCACAACCAGTAAGAAGACGAGAACCTCAAGCTTATACATTCTGGCAAGAAGAAATTGAAAACGCACCTAGTTTCACATTCACATTGAGGCCTCGTGTTATGCAACCAAGGCAAACCTGTAAACTCCTCTGCTGCCTCAGTGGAAAGCCTTTCCCAACGGTAATTTCTATATAGAATTGGGTTTATTGTTAAGTACCATTTTAAAAGATTTATGAATGTTCTCCCATTTAATATTTTATTGAAATGGGTTTCTACTTAAATGAAGTGGCTTCCATCCTCTTAATGGATGGGGTTCATACAGCTGATAGAGCAACACAAATATATAATAAAATGTAATAGTACGAAATTCTTCGCCATTATCACATAACTTATTTTATTTTTATAAGTCCCATTGGTAAATTCTATTTCATTCTTTTGCTCTCGTCACCTTATCAATTTGTTTACTTTATCAGTTAGTTATCGTGCATGCGCTACCGAGAGCTAAGCCTCAGTGCTGCTTTTATGAAAGCGTTCGACTGTAGAACTACCTCCGCAAGTTCGCGTCTTTTACAAAGTTCTTGTTTTTTGCCGCTTATTATTTGTTTGTATGAATATGAATCCGCTCTCTGACGTTTAACCGCTTTACGCTAATATTTCGCTACCAACTTCGTAAGAAATCAACCTATCTTGCGCTAACGCGCAAGTTGGAGAACGGGCCATATAATAAATATTTAATGTCTCCTGTTATATCCAACACCCATCTAAGGGTTTGGTGTTATCTTATTTGGCCAGGTGCTTATCTAAAGTAGATAAGAAAGTCTGGTGTCCCTAGTGTTTTTTACACATTGCCTCTCTATCTGTTGGAAGTCCTTTTATGTTAAGACAGGTTTCCATGTTATACAAGGTCCGTTACAGTCAGGTTTGCTTGCAGTTGTTTAAGCCATTTGGCAGGCTTAAGCACTTAACAGGCTGTTTAGCCACAGTTTATTAATATTATTTTGGTATTTCATTATTTATTTGTATGTGCAGGTCACATGGTACAAGGGAACCAAAGAACTTTCAAGGCATGAATATACAATGTCTCATACTGATGGTGTGGTTACACTAGAAATAATCGACTGTAAACCCACTGATTCTGGAAAGTACCGCTGTGTGGCTTCCAACAAACATGGCACTGATGAAACAAGCTGTGTTGTTATTGTTGAAGGTAACCTTATTTTATTTTTTTTAAGTATTCTAATTCTTTCCGTTATATCATTAAACTAACTAAGAATCCATTTTCTGTGTTTATAAATTAAAAGCTAAATATTTGTATTTATTTATTTATTTATTTATTTTTTATTTTTTTTTTCAGGAGTAACAAACTCTGCGGAGCAGAATGAACTAGTCAAGAAAATTATGCATTCTGGAGGTAAGCTTTTATTGAGTTGAATTAAAAAATGTAGTGTCTAAAGCATTGATTCCCAAGTGGTTTTATGATTGCGATTCCACAAAATTCTGGCGGGAGAAAAAACTTTAGTAAATTTAGCTGAATACAAAAGACATCCCCTAAATAACGTCACAAAGAAAAGAAAAATCATGAAGGAAAAATAATCTGTTGATAGTAGTTTCATAATTAGATAGAATTGATCATTACAGCAATGGAAAATCGAAATAAAAATAGAGTAGAGATGCAATGAGAGCTCTAGATTGTGTCATCTGACCTTTTTTTTCCGGGGGGCTTTTACACCCGAAGACTCAGGCCACTTAGGTGGGCCCATCGATCAAACCTGGGTTAGACCAAAATCTTCACACTTGTGTGAAGATGTGGTCAGTAACCATGTTTCCCCTCCGGGTTGTATTACAACCAGGAGTGTCATCATGGTTTCTAGGCCAAAACCTGGTGGCACCACTCTTTCGAGGAGCTTCCCATTTATTTAAACAATGCTGGGTTGACATTGAGTGGGGGTCTGGTCCGGGAATTGAACCCAGAGCTGTGGTCAGAAGCGTTAACCCATCCATCTACTGACCCTGCTCAAGGCTGCTTAACTTGCGTTATCACACAGCAAGCGCGCTAGCCTCTGACCCACACAGGCCCCCTGTCATCTGACCTAGTAGTCAAAATCTCATACAAAGATTTGTGACTAAAAATATTATTTCCCCTATCCAACTTTTTTTGGTCTTTGTTGACTGCACTAGAATCCAGCAAAGAAACTTACAAATAAAAAAAACCATACATGAATATAATTATTAATAAATATTGTCCTAAAATTTTATAACACAGGAGTTGTAATTTGACCTAATTTTTTGGTCCCCCTTCCTCCTTATGAAAATAATGAGGAAATGCTATGCAAAATGCTAATTTTAATTTACTTTAATATGATTAAAAAATGAAATTATTTTTTCTTTCAGATCGTAAATATATTGAGCAACCTATAAAACCTGCCCCTGCTGTCATTACCACCCGAACACTTATAGGAGGACCTGAAAGAAAAACAACTGTTACATCAAGCCAAGTAATATTGAGTCACTTATTACATTTTCATTTAATTTTATATGTTTTGAGTTGCTCCCTTAACCATGGAGTCCTAAAGACTAACCCGGAGCGTATTTCCATGTAATACCGGTTCCATATTTTGATATGTCTTCAAGAACAGAAAATGAATAATCAGGAGGCTTAATTTTTGTTTGTTAGCCATGCAGTAGGTGTTGGGTTCAATTTAACTTCTAGCAAGAATGTTCACTCAATTTCCCCAAATTCAATTGGGATATAAAAATGGATATGGGAAAAATGGATAGAGCTGCTTAAGTGAAGGAATTTTAGAAATGTCAATTATATATATTTTATACAGCTGATGGAGAGACATGCAGGCCTAGGCTGTCGCATTATGGATTATTATTAAGCTAGTGCACCTAGACTAATTACAAACACGCCTTACGAGTCTTGTTAACTTAGAATTTGATCATCTTAGATGTTAAAATATTACCTTACTAATTTTAATTCTGTACTTAAATATTTTAGCCCTCAGAAGATTACCCTAGGACGATTAAGAAATACGGAAGGAGTGATTCCACCAACAGTCCTTCACGATCAAGAAACACCACAAAAGAACTAGTTTGTAAGTGTCGACATACATTATTAATATGCTTTAAAAGAATTTAATATGAAAAGGATAGAGAAAAATAAAAATTGCTTTGTAAGCTTTTCTAAATAAAGAAACTAACAAATGTAGAGGCCAAAAAATTAAATAGACCATTCAAATATATTTGTATGTTTTCAGTACCACCTGACGATAAAATGTGTGCTCCTAAATTTGGAGAAGAATTAAAAGACTTAAAGATCAATGACGGTGATGCCTTAACCCTTACCTGTTCTGTCAAGGGAGATCCAGAACCTCAAGTTACCTGGTTTAAAAATGATCAGGTAATTATACGCCGACTATTTCTACTACAATTGTAGCTGAATACGTATGTTGTTTGAATCAAATTCATCAAAGTCTTGTTTTTCTACTATTTCAGCCTATAACATCATCAAATATTATCGATCTGAAATATCGAAACAGCAAAGCGACCCTAACGATAAATGAAGTCTATCCGGAAGATGAAGGTGTGTACAGATGTAGAGCACAGAACTCATTAGGCACAGCAGACACCAAGTGCAAACTTACAATCAACCGTAAGTAACATCTCTTTCTTTTCTATGTATAAATTTGTGTGTTGCTTGAAAATGTGTTTTCTTTATGAAATTAATTACGGGATTAGTATTAGAACTATACTCGACTTAAAAGCTGGTTTTCCTGGGATCTTCACCCAAATTATTGTTATGCATGTAGTTACATTTCAATTAACTTTTCTTTTACACTATTGAGATATTTGTTTTCTAATTAGGTGTAAATATTTGAATTATTAATTAATAGTTGCCTAGATCTATTCTGATAGAGGTTAAATTCTCTAAAACGTTTATTGTAATTGATGTTACTGTAAAATCTGTATAATTACATGATAAACATGTTTGATCATTTTCTTAGCTGCCGTGAAACAGCAGGGAGTTGGAGGCAAGCCTGGACCTGAAGCTCCAAGGATAGTCAGCCATCTCGAATCTATGATTGTCAAAGATGGTGATCCAGTTACATTGTCCTGCCGAATAATCGGTGAGTTCCTCATTTCTGATCAACTTTTAACAACATTTAATAAATATTCTCACAATTTATGACTGAATATTTACTGCTTTGCCTTTTGTTGTTTTACCCTCAGGTGCCAACAAATTCGATGTGATTTGGCTACACAATAATAAGGAAATCAAACCAAGCAAGGACTTTGAATATTCCAACATGGCCAACATTTACAAATTAAATATTGCAGAAATATTCCCTGAAGATTCGGGAACTTATACTTGTGAAGCATTCAATGACAATGGTGAATCATTTAGCAGCTGTACATTACTCGTGTCAGGTAAGATATTCTACTAAATATGAATGTATAACTTATGCTGTAATTTAACTTCCCTCCCTGAGGATCATAGTATTTTTTTTTAGAATCTTATGGCTTTTTAGAAAGATTTTTTTTAAATAATAAGTAAAACAATCTTTAACATTTGTTAAAGATACCCCTGATGACACTTTCCAAAAAATTACTAGTTATTTTGTTTATAAGTCAAGCACCTTCTGAACAATCAGTTGCTGGGGAATATAATTACCATGTAAATAATTTTAATGTTCACAACAATCATCGTATTTAACTTTAAATACATATATCAATGATAACTGGCTTTACTAACTACTTAATTAATTTATCAATTAATGTTAATCTATAAAAGATTAAAGACAATGTATTTAATGCTGCAGTTCCAGGAGAAGAAAAGAAGTATTTGTTCAAAACATTCCCACATTCCTTGTCAGTTCCTGAAGAAGAGAGTGCGACATTTGAGTGTGAAATTGAAGATCCTTCGGCTACTGGTAAGCTATTTTCTTTAAATCCTATGTGATATACTCATGAAAATTGAGATTATACCTAATCTTTCTCTCTTTAACACATTAATGGCTGACCAACAATTGTTTGGCACTATGCAGGGGCTAGAAAATCAATGTGTGTTTAAGTGATTATGACGAATATGAGGAGAATAATATGCCTCCCGAAATTAGTAATTCCGCACAAAATACAACTAATGAATTAATGTCATCTTTATCAAAAGAGAAATACGAACTTTCATACAGGAAGTTTATTATTTTTTTCTCTATTTATTATTAAAATCTAACAATCGTAGATAAAGTACAGTACGCAAATCGTGCGAAAACAGCATTTTGCATTGCTTGTATGGTTTTACTACCCTCACTCTAGCTCGGGTGCAAACTCCACACTCGCGTGCAAAATGCTACTTTTCGCACTCGACGCGTATGTATCTACTATTAAATGTAATAAATTTAACTGCTGTATAAAAATTATATTATCAAGTAATACTTTTTATTTCAGTAACGTGGTTCAAGGAAGGACAACAGCTCGCTGAAACTCCACATAAATACCAGTTCACACAAAGCGGAAGCAAATATTCGTTTAAAATTCTTTCCAGTTCGTTAGCGGATACAGGCCAGTACTTTGTTACCATTAAGAATGCTAGCACTGATGTTTCTGCATCATTCGCCTTGAATGTCTTCAACTCGTAGCAGGTTTTCACATAAGTTAACAGGATATTTCGAATAAAGTAAGTCCTTCATAGGTGAATGATTAATTCACTGAAATTGGATTTTATGAACCTATTCTTTGGAATGATTCATTATCAAAAACGGTATTGATTTTTCTAAGATTGAAGCTAAACAAATAAATAATCCAATCTTGCTGAATATAGTACCAACATAACTTTTACTATATTGAATTTTATTAATTTAAACACCAAAGTGTATATAGAGTGAAAGATTTTCTAGGATTTTGACAAGGACCTGTATTATTATTATTTTTAATTTTGCAAAATTGTTTGCTGAAGTTAGATAAGAAAATAATGCAATCTTGTTGAATATAGTACCTACATAGCTTTTACTATATTGAATTTTATTAATTCAAACACCAAACTGTACATAGAATGGAAGATTTTTTAGGATTTTGACTAGGACCTGTTTTTTTAATTTTGCTAATTTTTTTACTTTAAATCAAATTATAATCATTATTAACACTGGGAGACAGACAGAGAAAACTAGACTCCAGCGCCGGGACTTGAACTACAGGCCTCCTGTATGTGGTTCAAGTCCCAGTGCTGGAGTCTATTTTTCTCTGTCTGTCTCCCAGTGTTAATAATGATTATAATTTGATTTAAATTAAAATTTAAACTTTCTGTAGTATGAAAACTACCAAAAACTTAAAAATTGAATTT
>KZ651045.1:1468868-1482536 GCA_001010745.2 Gerris buenoi
TTTTTTTTTTTTTTTTTTTTTTTTTTTTTTTTTTTTTTAATTTTGCTAATTTTTTTACTTCAGTTAAATAACAAAATTGGATTTGTCTTTAAAGGGTGTTTCAGCAACCTAAATATTTTATAGATAATGAAGAAGCATTACAAGAAAAAGAAGAGAAATAATAAAAAAAAATCCTTTGTACAGCTATTTTGAGTTTATCTAAGTTTGATATTTTCAGTGTCCACGTCTCACATACATATAATATGACATATTTAACCACAGTGTACCAGAGTTTAACTTTATCTTTAATATCTACTTCTGATTTAAAGAGTTTCCTATCTGTTAAATGCTCTCCAACCTTAGCCCACTCGTCTGTTTATCTTCTTAATTACCAAGTATTTTTTCTAATTAAAATTAATTCTGCCCTAAATAGATAAATTCGAAAATGTACTTTTTTTCTTTTGTTAATTGTTAGTAATTTAGATCTTCCATTATTAATTTTTAACCATGTTCATTAATTATGAATGCAATGAACCTATTAATACTATGTCATCTGCGAATTACATCATGTTTAATTTGACCATTAACATTCTAGCCCTACAGTTCCCAGACAATATTTAAACACTTCTAGGCATGCTCCAAAATGCTTGGCTAAGGGAACATCGAGTGGCATATCCAGCAGCTAGATCTGGGAGGGGCACATTCTCAGTCATTGTAGATAGGAGGGAGGGAGTATTTGAATTTACTATAAAAGGGAACTACTTTTTCATTTCCCAATACTTGGATATGAACAGTGGAGTGAATATTAATTCCTTTAAGTTTTACAGCCAAAAAATTGTGAAACAGAAATATTTTTAGCCAAAAACCTAAACAACTGGAATCATTCTGGTGAATATATTTTTTTTAATAAGAGTAATAAAGAGGCTGTTCTTAATCTCAACTTTGTTCACGTATATGCAGAATGTAATATTGAAACCTTATTCAACCTTCCCAAACTGAGATATGGCCATTGGCATAATAAATCTAAACGATAGACTGGTCAATCAATTTCACTCTTTAAATGTGGAGCAACTTCTACCACATATTTCCAGGCAATTTCCTATTAAATCAGTTTAACATTGTTTACATTAATTATAAAATATGTTAATTGAATTTTTGTGCAAACTATTTACAGCCACAAGTTTGGGTAAAGCGACCGACAGGGGAATCGACCCGGCTGCAAGTGTGAGTTACTGCTGGACCTGACTCCACTACATAGCGGATGCTATCTATTTTTCCCCTTTATAATAAACAAAATTATATAATTATTATTTATTTGTAGATGTTGTTAAGTATTTATTTCTAGTATTATAATATTTATTGTTGTTTTGTACTTATACTTTAATTGTATAGATGTTATATAGTCCATAATAAATATGTATATAATTGCCACGTACATGAAACGATGAAATGACTAAAGCTTCAATGCATAAGCAATCCCTTTAATTTATTATATGTTCTACTTTTAAGTCTTTCATCAGGTAATTACTCACTAATGTTATTTTGTAAATATATATATTATCTTTCCTTTCTATTTGTAAATGATAAATGTATACATTTGATAAATATTAGTGATATATGTCCTAGAAGTAAACAATGTAAGCATTCCGGCAAAGAAAAAGGAAAAATACTAAGGGTAGGACATACTTTACCCAATCACTATTAATGTACGTGGCGATTGTAACTCCTGAAAGAAAATTGATCGAATGTAATGAAATGAAATTAACTGTGTCATCAATTTAAACAACAACAAAAAATAATAATAAATATAAATAAAAAAAAATAATAATAATAATAAATGCATGTGTATGGTTTATACTCCTAAAACCCCAAATAAGGAAGAAGTACAGTGGAAGTCTCCTAACCAGCCACCTTGAGACTAAGCCCATAACTGTACAAATAAAATTAATATTATTCGCCATTATTATATTAATATTATTATTTTTCAAATAATATTAAATAACTACTAACAGTTTGTTGGCAATTAGGAATCTGCATTCAATCGTTGTTTATGGGTGGTGTTGGAGGTTCAGAGTTCATCGATGCCACTGGTTTGGGAAGACGGCTGTTGCTATGATTGTGTAGGCAAATCATTCCCATGAAAAGACGAAATTTCAGATGCGGAAATATCTTGGTGATTATTTAGAGGATTTTGGTGCCGGTTCCATTTCAGGAAGACACGCTAGTAGGATCCTTCCGTTTTAAATGTTTTTCTAAATTGGATGTCGAACTTTAATATGAAAGCATTGATTTACACTAGTCACATTTTGCACACTCATCATTATTTGCATCAACCGTAAAAAGTCCAAAATACAGAGGTTCTTTTTTGTTTGTTCATTTTTAGCAGACTACCTCGAACAAATCATAAAATTACTTTTAACAATCCTTTTATAAACTGAAGTTCAACAAAATTAATTGAAAACGGATACACAAATTTAACTTATGTATTAAATAATTAACAGTTCTGTAACTCAAATTAGTCTCTAATTAACTAATCAGTTTCAACTACACATACATTTAAAAAAAAACACTAAATATTTGTAGTCGAATGAAATAGATAAGACTAAGGTTAGTAGTTTGTTTAAAACCCTGTGCACGGTTTGGATGTCAGACTCACACTGTTTTATTAAATTTTTAAATAATGTATGACAAAATACTGCTAGAGAATACTGACTACTGACAGACAAACTTCGACTTAAGAAATTTCAGGTTCAAACAAAAGCAAACGGATATATTACCTCCATACTCAAGAAGTGCTGCTGTGTAGAGAAAAATCTTCCTGGCAACACCGCCTCTTAATTCCCGATACTCTGAGACACCTTACCTTACAGGATTATATCTCAGACCCCTCTATCTCTTTCTATTCAATTAAGTAATTTATTTTGTTGATTAAACAATTTTTTTTTTTAATATTTGAAAATTAATTTTGTTTGCCACTTATCTAATGGGTACAAGAAGAAGTGTATCTTGCCAGATTATCTCCTCGACTGTGTTTTTCTCCAATGTGTGATAGGGACTCATCATGAAAGAGGTGTAGTTCAATAACCAAACGTCTTCACACAAAAATTGTAATTTGAACAATTGATCGGTTTCAGCTGTTCTAAAGCAGCCTTCTTCAGATAATCTTGAGGTTACTGGATTGACTTCACAAGTACAAGTCAAACTTGTACTCGTGAAGTATGACCAATTAGTCACAATAGTATATGGGCTTTAAATTAGAAAGTAAGGTGGTAGAACTGCTAGAATGACTATTAGCTAAAAATCAATAAATTACTTCAACTATTTTTTAAAAAAAAATTTAAATTATAAGGCTGCAATAATAATGTGAAATAAATTATATTCAACTAGGTAGCACATTATAAAATACTATTAAATAAATTTAAACAATAAACACTAGTAAATAATATTTTCCAGACTAGATACCAAGCCAGAAGCTATTGCCTAATGCAATAGCTTGTAAATGAACCTTGATTTCCTAGGGGCAAAGCACATGTGTTAGTCAGGGAAAGAAACTAAAGATAAAGAATATTATAAAGATAGTCGTCTCCACTCTTCAACGAGGTTTGACTAGGTTAGAGTTGGAGAAATAGAGAGTGGCGCTTCAGATCCCAAGCTGAAAAGATAATTCCTGCCAAAAGACTGGGAATATCAAATCAAATATACTAGGCACCGAGTGGCTCATTTATTAAAGCGAGAGTATTACAGTAAATATTGAATATTAAGAAAATATTTAATCATGATGAGTTGATAGTAAAAGAGGATGCTAGTAGTAAAGAGCCATGTAGTGAGGGAACAAGGACTATATTAACATCTCCATTTAAACTATTATAAAATATATCACTTCACTACTAAAACTGCTTGTATTAGTTGAAATTTTACATGCGTGTTTCAATATGTACATTAAATTATTTAAATGGAGTTTTATTAAAATTGATACGTTAGAATTTAAGATTTTGGTGAAAACATTATTTTCTCTATTTTAAAGGTTTAGGTCCACTGAAATAGAATCATCGATCTTTAATACTTCATAACGGAGTAGCTGTGTGTAACAAATTTTACCTTTACTCTAGTTATCAGAAGAAGCTTTGCACACTCAGACACGGAGCATGTTTTGTTAAAAACAGTTCATTTCTATAATTTATACATTTGATAGATTTTGCTTTATGATCTATACATTTGAGTGATTATATCCCTTTTGTATAATCGGTGCATTCAAGCGAGGCATTAACTTACAATATACTAAAATATATACAACTAACCTTGTTTTATTCTGACGCAAGCCAAAGCATTTCACCAAAGGTTCTTTAATTGAGCAGCCAAATACATCACAAGAGCATATTTTCAAAGCGGTAGTCCTAGCGGTTCTAAAATAGTTCATAAACCACGACTATATGATAGATGGCATTAGTCAATTTTGTTTCCCATAGCCCTTCTTAAAAATATATACCATATATTGCATCAAATTAAGACGCACCCCAATTTTAAGAATTTGTTTAGTAAAAAAAAAAAAAATTGAATTAAAGTTGCCCTTCAAACAATTTTAATATATTTACAGGTTTGATTTTAATCGAGCTTTCCGCAAACACTAAAACTAACTATAAGTAACATTTCTTTCCTTCTAATGTTAATTTTTTTATTTCTTAACCCTCCAGCAATCGCATGCTGTGAGCATATCGCCGTATTTTATAAAAAATAAAACAACACTTAGGAAGACTTTATGATCATTTGTCAGCTTTCTACCTTTTAAGATCTTTCGCCCTAAATATATTTGGAAGAAAGTTTGTCATCTTAATTCTTTGGGAGAGATAACCTAATGTTTTTATTCTAGGCCCTCGATCAAAGCAGTTTGTGTTATAAACAAACATCACTTTAAGACGCCCTTAAATTTACGACTAACCCCATTTTTGAGCCCTCAAAATCATGGAAAAAAGTGCTTTACCTGTTTAAACTAAAAATGTTTTTAACATGTTTACTGCTTTAAACAAAAAATGTTTTACCTAAATTAGTAATTCCTCCTTTCAAAATATGTTTTGTTATTACATATTTCTTTCAATTAACTAAAACTATTTTATCATGTAAAATCTATATTTTTGTAACTCAATATTTTATTTGTAGTTACATTAGGGTGATTTATATTGGATAGTTAGTACTGGTATTGTTGGTGTTACTATTTCCTATTAATTTAGGTGTTAAGGGTTTTTTTTTTAAGTTTGCTTAAATTTTTTATCCTGCAAAATGTTACTGCTCTCATCCAAGGATTCTTTCTTAATGTTACTGTACTTATACTCTTAGTACAAACAACTTATTTGGCAAATGGGTGCTGATGTGTGATCTGTACTTCCCAATTCATTTCAACACTGTACTAAATTTAACACATAAAAACCCACTGTTACTTGACGGAATTTTAGTAACCTTGTGATGTGTATTCTTTCTTGACAATATTAACTAGAATTCAAAAATATATTAGCTTTAATTTAAGCTAATATAGAGGTTTAAACCTCATTTGAGTGGGAAGTACCCTCAGTTTACTGACAATCAATAGCCAGTAAATAAAAAGAAGAAGAATATTTGTTAAGAAAAACGCTATTCAAATGGGAGTATTGATTAGTAGTCTACAAAATAAATTAAAGCAATTAAATAATAAACTATCTTTCTTCCAATTAACGTTTGCATCATATATTTTCATTTCCTTATACAGTATGACCCTGTTAATCTGGATGCAAAGCAATTCAGAACCCTCGGTAATCCAGATGGTCTTCCATGGGTAATGTCCATATTTTACATTTAGTTTATCCATAAATATATTAATACAGTAACTATACATACAAGTGTTTTACTTTATTTTTTACAAATANTAAAAAAAAAAAAAAAGTACCATAACCATAAATTTTTGTACATAACTACTAATAGGAATAAAATGTAATAGAAAGCCATATAATTAACATGAAATAAACTTTTAACTTTAAAAAAAGACAGTACCATAACTGTAAATTTTTGTATATAACTACTAATAGGAACAAAATGTAATAGAAAGCTAATTAATTAACAAGAAATAAACTTTTAACTTTAAAAAAAAAACAGTACCATAACCGTTAATTTTTGTAAAACTACTAATAGGAACCAAAAGTAATAGAAAAACCAAAAGAAACCACAATAGTTAATTTTGAATATAATAATAATACCAAACTTTTCAGCAATACTTTCATTTTAGATGTCTTCTAATAGTAATCTGGTATGTCAAAATCATTATTTGTGAGAAGTGAATTGTCAATGACTCCAAGATTTTTCTTAGTTTTATACAATTTCATCGAAACATGCATATCTTGTTGGGCAAGACGCAGCTCTGTAAAGAAAAAGAAATTGACCAAATTTAAAAATATCTTAGCAAGAGTATAAACAAGTCCTTTCTTGGCTCAAGCTCACAAGCATAATATATTTATGGCATATAAAGTTTTTGGGATAAATGTTGTTTTCAAAATGCAACATTCAACAAGAAATATTATTTGCTAACTAATAAGAATATTGTTATTCACAAATGAAAAAAAACAAAAAAAACACATTTGTCGAGTTGGTGATAGTAAAAGAGAATTTAAGATAAGAAAGCTTCGGTTTAATGAATATTTTCAAACTGCAAGAAAGCAATACAGATAAAATATAACTTACTAAATAAATTCAAGAAAGCATCTTCAACTACGAAATTCCGTTCCAAAACAAAGAATTCATTGTCAGGGAAATCTGTGTTTTGCCAAGTGTTTGGGTCATCGTATAGCTGTAAAAAAAAAAAAATGTGTATGGAACAGTTTTAGTTGATATTAGATAACAGAGAAAAATAAAGCCTAGACACATCTTAAATACCTTTAGTTTAAATATATGTTAAGACAAAGGGATGATTACACTCCTACATAAAAAGAGTGATGTTCCTTTGTCTTTTTATTCGTCTATTGCTTTGTACGTTATTTGAAACTATATGGCACTTTAGCACTAAAACACCATTGTCAATATCTTGATTTTTTTTTCTCTCAGCAAGTAAGTAATATATTAATTTTGCAGCCTTTCCTATAAATCTTCTTCCAACTCCAGTTTTAAAGAAGACTGAAGTAAATATTTTAAGTGGAGAAAAGTAACGCTGGGGGAACTTTTTAACATGTACGGTCCTAAAATCTCGGTTCTCCGAGATTTTTCATTTCTGGAAATTTGTTGGATAAGTAGTTCAACCTTTTTGCTGAACATGTTGCTTTTAATAGCGCAAGTAAATTTGTTTGGTCTACTGTTTGAAGCAGAAAATATTTTGTATAAAATACATTGGGTACAGTTGGTAAATACACTTTCATAAATCACATTCCAAAAAAATAAAGTAAGTTTATGGTTAGTAGTTTCGGTTAAGTTTTCTGTTTTTCAACAAAAACTTACTTCATTTTGCTTAGAAAGTGACACTTAACATATTAAAAAAAATAAAAATAAAAAACAATATCTTATAAATAGTGGCCATTCTAATCAATATCTGAAAACTGTTTCTCAATGCTCTCATTACTATCAGGGTCATGGCCGGAGGAATAGAAATGTTTACCCTAAATGTTTACCCTCAGTTGCTCAAAGGTTTGGAGCCCAGTGAGGTAAACCATAGACTTAAGGTAGCCCAATCAAGTGCCATAATCAGGTGATCGTGCTAGGAGACTAAGTATTTCTAATGTCAGATTATCTGTAGCTGCAAAAGTTCTAAGCATGGATGAGTAACGTTCAGAATTTACGATCACTGTATCCCTGACTTGCCTCGGAAAAGGAAGGGCCCACAGGGCCAATGAAACTGCTCATCGCTCTGTTGGCCTCTATGACCTCCACTTATTTGAGCCACTTAATTTTTAACTTATTTGTCTCTAATATTACCCCTCTATCTGTTCTTTCTGGAGAATCGTAAATTTAGAGTCATATACTACATTCGCACATCATTATGAAAGCTTTTTGGATCTGATTCGAAGAATTCTTCACCGTAACGCATGATTAGCGAGTTGGTTTACATTTAATAAAACTAATTTGCTGTTTTTTAATTAAAGTAACTGTTTATATCGAGTTTTTAGTGAAAAGAATAATACGTCGTGAGGAGAATAATATGCCTCACAAAATAATTAATTCAGCACAAAATAGAACTAATGAGTTTATGTCATCTCTATCAAAAGAGAATTATAAACTTACAGGTACGGGTATGTTTTCATACACATACAGTAATATCCGTCTAAAAGACAGATATTTTTACATACATATGCAGTAATATCCGTCTAATAGACGGGGTGAATTTACTTTAAAGAAAAAATATTGTACTACACATGAGAAAAACAAAATAGGAGGATTTTCTATGTTGACATTCAAGGTTCAAATGAAGCANCCCTCAGAGGTTGGCCAATCTGTGTGTCACTCAATTTCCCACGCTGTCAATGCACTAACTCTCGTTTGGCACAGACTGTAGGTCCCTTAACTGCACTCTTACCGTAATATCTCTTGTCCCTACGTTGACAACAAGTTGCGTGTAAGTGGCTGTAACCCTTCTATTCTTTACTATATGTTGAAAATAAACTTTATTTACAACTGGGGTTAGAAATTATATGCTCTAAATATATTCTCTCTGCATGCCCGAAATATTCTTTTACATTCTCTTTCAATGATTGAGGCCCACCGTGGGAGGAGGGGAATAAAAAAAACACATTTGCTACTTAATTAAATTTATTAGAGTTTGTGCATTTATAAATGTGCATGTATATATACTTTAATTAAACTACTATACTTTAATTTAATTTTATCATAGTGTACAATAATTATCTTTTCAAGATTTTCTGTGGTCAATTTCAAGTGATTTTTTGGTATTGTGTATTTTTTAATTTCGAAAATGACCTTTCCACGTTGGCAGAAACAATTGGCATATACTTCAATATAGAGCAGCCTTTAACACTTGATACTGGGTCTCCGCCTTGCATTATTTTAAATGTATTAACTAATTCATTCCAATCTTAATTTCTATTAAAAGCAGCGTCCAGTTTTTTCTGGCTTGCTCTCCTTTTTGGCTTGACCACTTTTTATGGGGCTTGCAGACAACTCAAAGTCAAAGAAGTTCCTTGCTCCTCCAATTCTTCTATCATTTGTGGCAACTTATATGAGCAATGAGCTCATATAAAATTTAGCTGCGTCAAAGTTTTAATGTTTTCCAGTGCCTGCTTCACTTTTTAAATTGCCATGTTATCCTCTTCGTCAAATTCCTCTAATAGAACTTTCACTTTTTCTCCATGTTCAGGTGTAATAAATGGCCGCACTTATCCAAGTTCCCTATAAAGTAAGTTATCTAAGTTCCCCCTAGGAAGAGGGGTCCCTGGCAGCATTTTCTTGAAGATGGACACTCGACTTACAGCTTTAATAAAAATTTGTTTACCCATTGAAATTAAGTCATTTACATATTGTGAAAAAACAGCATGGGCCAAGAAGGTTATAAATTACAGTAGAATCCCGATATATCGTATCTTCAAGGGGTCGAAGAAAAAATACGATATNTTTCTATTAAAAGCAGCGTCCAGTTTTTTCTGGCAACGGTGCCCTAGCATTCCTATATTCATACGAATCGAGAAGGTTTCACTACTGTTATAATGTTATCACTTGTTTTGATTTTTTATCAATTGCACAACATACTATCTTGAAATTATATATATTTTTTTTACTTAACAAATGTCCTAATTTCAAGAGGTAATCAACCCCTCAGTTATAGAAATATCTGGGTGAGGTTCAACCTGTTCTATTTATCTTTCCAGATGTCGTGTAACAGTGTGCTTAAGTTCACTAACTGCAAGATTCTAAGGAATCACACTATTATCGAAGATGATTTGTGGGTTAAAGCCGGTAAAATTATGGACCCGGAGGAATATTTCTTTAACGTCAAAGGTTTTCCGTTGAAAGAATTCGACATGAAAGGATGCCTTCTTGCGCCAGGATTTATAGAAATACAAATAAACGGTGTGTTGTTTTACTTATGATAAAACAGTAATTGTAGTACTTTATTATTTTTCTAACAGTTATGTTATTTTTTAAAACTATTTCTTTTTCAATCAAGCTTTTTGTCTTAAAATGTATCTATTAAACTATTTTACTCTCTATTCTTGTTTAAAGTTACAACGATAGAATATAATACGACAAAAAATAATTTGTCTTTCGATGTTTTCATAATTATTTTAATAGCTTCGTTTACCCTTTTTAACTGAAAGAATGCTGCCAAGCAATAAGACTTATTATAAGACACAGAAGTTCTTAATACTGGTTAGCCAAAGATGTTTCATTAGTTTAAAACAGAGATTTAATCTATGAAATAGTATATTAATTGAAAACTTCAATGCTGCCTTTATAAAATACCATATTGATAAGTCATGACAATCTGTGATTGCTTTTGCAGACTTAATTTTATTTCATTTCTATCAACACATGAGTTATCTCCGCATTATATAGCTAGAACTTAAGTTTCACTTCTAATGCGTGAGAGCCTCACACATATATTTTTTTGCATATATAACGTTGCACCCTTTAATTTTTATGGGTAGTTCAGTCATGATTATAATCATATGATGAATACTAATCTTTTAAACTGTTAATTTCTTCATCAGATTAATCCAATAAAAGAAACAACATTTCAACGTAGAATTAGCTCCAATTTTATTTATATATCTTTAAATGTGTTGTTTTAAACAAGCAAATAACCTTACAATTAAAAGTGATATATAAAACAAATTAACTTTGCCCTTTAAAAGAAATAATTGGTCACTAAATTCTTTAACAAAAGACATTCGCTGAATTTATGTCAATATACAAGATACAGATCAATAAACATATTTATCTAAAATTGACGATGTATGATGGAGAATGAAACTCGCAATTGCCATGCAGAGTGAGCAAGCACTAAACAAATCGTTTGCTTACATGATTTTTTCGGGGAGTAAGAAACATATTGTACCGGCTACATAATCTGTTACACATACCTGCTCAAGTCTAGCCAAAGCAACTTCAATACCACGTTTAATTCTTTCCATCTTCTCATCCCATTTCCTGAATAGTTCATTTTCTATTTCTTCCGGGTTCATCTTGCCTGAAATCAGAATAGGGCAGGGTAGGGTAAGTGTAAAAGTACAAGAGGTTATTGAAAATTTTATAAAAAATTGTCGTCGAACAACTTACAGTGAAAGTTACGACGAAAAACAGGAAAATGACTGATATTCGGCTCGAAAAAGGACAGGAATCTTAAATTAAAACTCAAAAGTTCGAATTAAACCGCTAGATACGACGCCGTTTATAGACTATGGACACGAGACACGAGACAAATGCGAATGGTGGAGATTCAGACGCTTCGAATCCTTTTAGGGCCCTTAGGCAGAACTCGACAACTGAATTTGCGAACGCAAAATAGTATCGCTTTTCTTTTCTAGAGTTTATAAAAATTCAAATTCTTTTAATTTGTTTCAAAACTATACGCGAAATTGAACCATTAAGGTACATAGAATAGAATAAAATAATGTTTATTGCTTTTAAACATAATATTATGTCTGTACCAGTTACGGTCACAGAAAATATTTTCGGAGGGGGGCCTGAACATACGGGTTTAGTATACCCTGGATTACTTTACTGTAGAATGTGTTATGTATTTATTTTGTAGAATAGGAAATAGGATTGGTTTATAAACTACTATACTATTATTATGCTAAGCAGGATAATCTAAATGTTATAACTTTTACCATTCTTTTTANGAGACCGTAGACGCCGTTGTCTATAGACAAATCGCTAGACATTGTCTCAGAGACCAAAATCGCGCTACATGTCTTCTCGTGTGGACTAGGCTTAAGGTCTTAAGGGTAATAAAGTAATATGCGTTATGTCCACAATTTGCATTTATTTACATCTTTTAGAAACATCTTCAGGCCTAGAAGAAGTCTATTTTTGAGATCTTCTATTGGCTCAAAGAGTCCATTTTTAATTTACTTTTTTTGGAATGTACTGGATTATGCTGGCAGATAATTGCAGTACTGTAATTCCTTTTTTAGTTAACGAAGAGATATCAATGGAATAGGAAAATCTTATATATTTTTAAAAAAGTGAAGAATAGCAACAATTCCTTTAATTGCTAAAATATGACACAATAATTTACCTCTGAGGTATAGAAATGTAAACTGATTTTAATTAATAACTTACTACATTTCTATAGGTGGTTATGGTATAGATTTTAGTCATAATGAGGATAATGTTGAAGAAGGCTTAGACATAGTTGCCAAAGGAATATTGTCTCATGGTATAACATCATTTTGTCCTACAGTTGTAACCTCAACTCCTGATGTTTATAAAAAAGTAGGTACTTGCAATTATTTCTTTTAATTTGATGTGCATGTTAAGGTTTTAATGTACTATTGGTGAGAAATTGTTTTACTGACTTTGAAGTCATTACACGTAATCATTTGGGCAAGAAATCGAAACAAAATTATTATACTTGGAGACATATGGTGCAATTCATTATGCTCTCTGTACTAGTCCATACAGATACATTATACAGTACATCCATACAGTATATCCATACAGTACAGCTTAAAAATTATTTATTTTGCTACGACTCCCTCGGTGTCTCTGTTTGTAAACCTGACCTGGATAAATCTAGCTATCAATGAACATTATTTAGACTTCCAAAAACTATATTTGATGCCTGGCTTAGACAGAACTCTAAACTAACCCTACAGTCTGTGCCAAACGAGAGTTAGTGCAATGACAGCGCGGGAAAAACTAGCAAATGGGGTGGGGAGCCAATGAGAGCTCGAGATTTGCCCTCTGGATAACCATGTGAGAAGATGAATGTAGTGGCTTTATTTTTTCCCTCAGAGGTTGGCCAATCTGTGTGTCACTCAATTTCCCACGCTGTCAATGCACTAACTCTCGTTTGGCACAGACTGTAGGTCCCTTAACTGCACTCTTACCGTAATATCTCTTGTCCCTACGTTGACAACAAGTTGCGTGTAAGTGGCTGTAACCCTTCTATTCTTTACTATATGTTGAAAATAAACTTTATTTACAACTGGGGTTAGAAATTATATGCTCTAAATATATTCTCTCTGCATGCCCGAAATATTCTTTTACATTCTCTTTCAATGATTGAGGCCCACCATGGGAGGAGGGGAATAAAAAAAACACATTTGCTACTTAATTAAATTTATTAGAGTTTGTGCATTTATAAATGTGCATGTATATATACTTTAATTAAACTACTATACTTTAATTTAATTTTATCATAGTGTACAATAATTATCTTTTCAAGATTTTCTGTGGTCAATTTCAAGTGATTTTTTGGTATTGTGTATTTTTTAATTTCGAAAATGACCTTTCCACGTTGGCAGAAACAATTGGCATATACTTCAATATAGAGCAGCCTTTAACACTTGATACTGGGTCTCCGCCTTGCATTATTTTAAATGTATTAACTATTTTGCTCCAATTTTAATTTCTATTAAAAGCAGCGTCCAGTTTTTTCTGGCTTGCTCTCCTTTTTGGCTTGACCACTTTTTATGGGGCTTGCAGACAACTTTAGCAGCTGAAGTCAAAGAAGTGCCTTGCACCTCCAATTCTTCTATCATCTGTGGCAACTTAAAAAAA